>PVKE010013177.1:0-36978 GCA_004027555.1 Craseonycteris thonglongyai | reverse complement strand
TGGGGAAGCTGGGGTGGCTCAGTGGGTTAAGCGCTCACTTTGCAGCACCGGGGACCGGGGATCGAATCCCAGTCCCGGCCCGTGCGGAACCATATGCTGAACTGGGAGCTCCCCCAGTTCAGTTCTCTCTCTGTCTCTGTATCTCTCTCTCTCTCTCTCTCAAAAAATAAAATAAATAAATAAATAAATAAAGTACTTGTTTAAAAAAAAATCAAATCGTTTTTCGGGTCAATGTATTTATGCGAATCTTGGTTTTCAAACATGAATTTAATAAAATCACAATATAGATCTCGACTTATCGATGAGCATCTTAATAATTGTTTGCTAACAGGGTTGTCATCATACTCTCCTAATTACGAGGCACTGGCCAATGAAATGCAATGCCAAAGATCACACTGACAGATTGTTTTTTTTTTATGTTTTCTTTTATGTTTTTTTAAATGATCTTATTATACGTGTTTTTTATTTACTCTGTATTACGTTTTGTATATATTTTTCTTTGTGTGTATATAATTTGTACAATAAATTTATTCTTTTAAAATTATTGTTGTTTTATTATTTTTTATTCTTGTTCAATAATAAATATCCTTAGAAATAGCTGGTGCCTGCCACCCTACTGATATTTTAGAATGCGCCCTAGGGTATAAAAAGGTTGGGAATCCCTGCCTTATAGGATACTCCTAAAAGAATATTTTGCTGACTTAGATGAGAATAATTTCATACCACTTATTAGGATGTACAGTTCTAGTGTATTTTCTCTAGTAATGCCAGCTATACTTCATTGAACACTTATTATGTGGCACATACTTTGCTAAAGGCTCAATATAGTTCATATTCCTTAAACACTATGAAGAATGTACTATCTCCATTTCACAGATGAGAAATTGGAAACTTCAATAGGTTAGAAAACTTGCTCAGTCAGATGACAGAGCCAGAAGGTGGTAAAGCCTTTATCTGTCCCAAGATTATCTGACTGCAGAACTCAAGTACGGTATTCTAAATATCAATCCGAAGTATAAACACTGGCTCACTGGATTTCTTCCTAAAGAATAGAAATTTAATATATGTCTTGTTCTGTGCTTTCATTTCTTTGAAAATGAGGTAAAATATTGGACATACTTTTTTTTATCTGACCAAAATCATAATAAAAATTGATGAGGCAGCTCCTGCTGCAGACCTGATCTAGAATTTGTAGGGGGGTTGGGAACAACTGTAGCAAAGCATTAGCTTTAGAATGTTTCCAAGTTCCTGGGGTTATGTAAGAGGAGGGGTGACTCCCCAAATTGTATCTAATTTATAAAAATTGTGTATTTATTCTTATATGTTTAAGCTTCAGTCACCTTCAAAATACTCTCGGTTTGATGCACACCCCTATCGAGACGCTTTTCCCACTGCTCAAAACAGTTTTTGGACTCATCAACTTTGATGCCTTTTAGTGCTTCTGCCATTTTTTGTTTCATCTCTGGCACATTGGCAAAACATTTCCTTTGAGGACGTCTTTCAATCAGGGAAACAAAATGAGAACTTGCTTAGGGCAAGATTGGCTGATACGGAGGGTAGGGCATGGAGGTGACGCCATTTTTTGTTTGTTTGCTTGGGTCAAAAACTGCTGAATTGGGGAAGCCGGGATGGCTCAGTGGGTTAAGCGCTCACTTTGCAGCCCCGGGGACCGAGGATCGAATCCCGGCCCCGGCCTGTGTAGACCCATATGCTGATCTGGGGAGTGCCCCCAGTTCAGTTGTCACTGGGGTGAGACCCCGGCCCAGTTCCTGCCCTGTGCAGCCCCGCGCCCACCTGTGGAATGAAACTATGTGGAAAAACCGATGATGTGCAACTATGGAGACTGTTCTGGGCCCTCCCCCTTCTCTCTGTCTCTGTATCTCTCTCTCTCTCTCTCTCTCTCTCTGTCAAAAAAAAATAAAAACCAAAACAAACAAAAAAAACCCTGCTGAATACTCAATGCAGTGTGGGCAGGTGTGCGGTCATGCCACACACTGTTGATAAAAATAATTTATCATAAAATGGGCAAATGCATTGAAAAATGCTCAAACAAACAAAAAAAATTCACTGAAGCTGAACGAAGCCTCTCACAATGTCAACTGATACACTGATGAGGATGGGTTCCTAGGTTACTCACCTAGGGTGGAAGCCTGAACTACAAGGGCTCACCCTCCAGTAGGTAGTTCTGTTTTGTTGGTTTGTTTGTTGCATCCCTTCTGTATTCTACTCTTTGTTAATACCCTCTGTCTCCTCTGCCACACCCAGAATCTCCCCCAAAATACAGATTTGTTGGTAGTTGTCAAAAGTTCATTTGTTGTTTCAAATTCTCTCCTGTCTGATACTCAGTTGAAGTTTCCTTTCTTTTATTAACTCCTCCGTAAAACGTTGGCAACATCTGAAAACTCCAGCCTCTCCTGATCATGATGACATTCCAACTCTATTCCCATTTACCTTTTTGGGTCCATGGGGGACTTTTCTAGAGGTTGTTTGTTTCGCTCAAAGATTCGTAAATGATGTGTTTCAGAAGTGACTTTTGACTTGTAGGGGCCAGGCAATCTGGACATGGAGAGAATTTCTATAAATCCCACATGTTTTTCTGTATTTCAATGCTGTCATCTTAAATGCAGCATCTGTAGCATAAAACTGCCAAAGAAGGTCATATTTTTATTTTAAACAATAATTTTAAGTGACCTGCTTTTGCCCAGTATCCAACAACTTGGATTATTTACTGACTTTTCTATTAAATTGGGCCATTCCTTCTGAACATTAAAAATTTGATGTAGTATAAAATATCTCCTTGGCACTGCCACTAAAAAATGTATACACATTCTACTTCCAGAAAATAGTCTTCTTAAAAAAGAAGACAAAAATTTAATGGCAGCTTTAATTTTAAATTACGACACATAATATTACACCAGCAAAAAAGAATTCACCAACAGCTGCGTGTCTGAGAGACCAAGGGACTGATTAAATCTGTCACATGGACACCATCTAACTCTTTGAATGGTAGGTGTGCACTACAGTTTGCAATAAGTCGGTTACCAGATGAGCCAACTTCAAAGATAGTGGTGGGCGGTACAGAGGATAGTAGGAGGTGAGGAAGTATTAAGGCTTCAAAGAAAGTTGAGATTAGTTTTAAAAAATTATTTAAATTCACTGAACACAAAGATATTTCCAGGTATGCTGATAAAAACCTAACATTTATTTTCAGTTTTTGTGACATTAGTATGCAAAGACAGACTAAGTAAATAATGCAAATTAATTGCATTTATATTTTAAACAGAAAAGTACTTCAAATGCAAATAGGAGACATCCTGTCTACAAGGATATTTAGCCAATTGCTTGATGCATGTGGTTGCAAAGAGGATTGAGTATTGTCCAACAGGCACAGATGGGATGATTTAGGCACAAACAACTTTTATTTTGTTACTTCTGTGCAAACTCTTGGACATACCTGCCTTTATAAAAATTATATTCTTAATGTACATATGAAAAGCTTTAAATATACATCAAGAAATGATATAGAAAGCAGTTTCTTGGCTAATAGTTAGGGTTATTACATTTTAATATATTACAGATCCATATTCTTTACAGATTTGTTATAATTTAGGGGCTAAATGTTGACAGTTTCTAGTTACAGAACTTTTATTTAAGATTTCTATTAAATAATATTTCCCACCTGATTTGAAGCAGCAATTTCTAGGATTGTTCCTATTTTCTTTCTTTCTTTCCTCTTTCTTTCTTTCTTTCTTTCTTTCTTTCTTTTTTATGCATACATCTTGTGAATGCACTAAATGATATAGTCAGCTTAAAGTACTTTTAATTCTCCGCAACTCTTACGCTTGAAATGTTTTTAAAACCTTTTCCTGAGCCCTGCAAATGCCCACTGAAGCATTTGCTTGTCTCTTCTAGTTCGATACTAAGAAGCTTAGAACCATGTTTGTGGCCCACATTTAGTAATGTACAGGATTTTATGACATGCATATTCATATAGTAGTCTCACTCCTGGTTTGAATTTATTTTCCTACCCGTTTTCTCTTTAAATTAAAAAAAAAAGTGTTGTTAATATTAAATTTTTAATTTTAAATAGTTTTTTTTCATTGTCACTTAATCTTATCATAGTATGTAAACCACATTTAAAAATCTTTCTCAAAACAAGGAGCCAAGCAATGAATGCAACAAAAAATACTGCTGTTTTGGACACATATAGCTAACTCATGATACAAATGCCAAAGCTTTAACTCTGCCTTTTTGCATGAATGGCAAAAGAAGTTACAGTGTTGCCTAGATTTTCAAGAGTAAAGTGGCATTAAGAATAATATAAATGATTAACTCATCCAGGTCATAATGAGGATAATTATTTTTGTGTATCTTTATCCCTCAGGGATATGAAATAATTGCATCAGTGCTTTGCCAAGTAACATTTAGATATTGTCATTGGTTGAAACAAAATGGGAATCTTAGTCTGGCCTCATCTAGTGTATCCATATGCAAAGAAAGATGCAGAGAAGGTAACACCCACATTCGCATTTACTAAGGGATTCCAAATAATGCCCTAAATGACTATTTTGGAGCTCAGTTACATGCAGGTGCTAGGAGGATTTATGCTGTGAATGCCTGAAATACTTTCTCCACGGAGGGGAGATTATTAAGTACTAGTGAGCCTGAGTGTTTTTGGTGCCAATACTAACCATTAACTTTTGGCTCCGAGCCATGGCTGTCTACTCTGCAGTGGATTCTGCCACCAAGGGGAAGGTCATTAAGGGCTGTTCTTTATTCTCGTTAGTTATGTTCCAACATAATTAACAGAAGTTGTTCACCAGATGGTTTCCTTCCTGTCAGCAAGTACCTCCAGCTTAATGGGCTATGCAGGATTCTTTACTTTAAGTGGGTGAGGCGGGAAGCAAATTTAAAATACATCATCTTTGATCCTCCCACTTCTAATTAGTTCTAAAGGTTTTAGATAATAATGTAAAGGGGATAGGAAAATGAAATCATTCTAAAAATCAAAGAATCACTGAAAGCCAAATGGGAGTTTTATACATACCAGGGGGCGTTTCTTCCTCCATGCTAGGTCTGTGCCCAGCACCAGGAACAGTGCTGAAGCTATTGTCAGCCTACTATTTAAACATGATCATAGAGACTTAGAGCTGCAATAGATTTAAAATCTGATCATAAAATTCAATAAATCTTACTTTGTTGCCACTAGATCTCAAAAATTGTACTGGGTGCTGGGGATATTAGTAAGACCTTCCCTCTCGTTACAGAGGTTAGAGAGTAATGGGGGAGGGGTTTCAGACACATAGACAGTTTACAGTAGAGTTTGGTAAGTACAATACTATATCCTGCACTGCTGGCTTCCAACATCAGAGCCATTTCCCCTCCTTATGAAATAAACTTGGTCTTGTTTGGGTATGGCCTCTCTTGCACATGACATTGAGTGCAAAGTGGGTCTACTCTAAACCAATCGTAGCTGTTCTGTTCACTTTGCCAGTGTTTGTATTATGTGTTAAACACATGAGCCACCTCTGGCTAATGAATTATAAAGGGAGGTTTGATTGGGATCTTCTGGGGAAGGCTTTCTTGCTCCTAAGAAAACACCAGAAGATATGGCCTCCTTTTCTTCTATTTTTTGAGGTTGTGATACTAAGAATCATCTAAGCTTATGGCATCATAAACTACCTTCTAGTAGCTCAAACTAAGTGGTTTTTCTCTAAACCCATGTTTAGGAAATGATTCTATTCTAAGGAAAATACCGTAATACAACTAACCCATTCTTATAAATTATCTCAGATGATTATTACAATAACCTTGTAAATCACATGAGATAGAAATGGTCCTCCTATAACAGATGGGGAAACTGAGACTCAGAGAAAGTCATGTGCTGGACCTGAACAAAGGTGCTGGCTTCTGAAATTAAGTGCTCTTTCTACTACATCATTTTGATTCTTCCTTCAATAGTCAAAGCAAAAAAACTCAATCACTCAGGCCAGGGATACAATGTAATTATAAAACTCTTCTGGGTTTTGTTTTTGTTTTTGTTTTATCTGAAAAATACTAACTGTCTTCTTTTGAGTTTTTATGTTGGGATCCTAAAGTTGATTGCATTTCCTCTATATTTTTACATGGAGAAATAGTTGAAGTAAACTAAGGTAAAAAGGGCTTTTTCATCAGATAAAGTCAATCTAGACTACTAACGATCAGAAATGGTTTCAAAAGCTTATGGGGAATAACAAAGGCCTTCCAGTTTCATGCTTTGTAGTCTATCATGCCACCTAGGAAGAACTGCAGCAGTGCAGAATGGACTAGAAGGCTGTGCTTTAAAAGCTATGGCCAGGGTAGTTACAGGCTTAATAATCATGTGCTATACCTCAGCTGTGAAGGCCATTCTGCTCATTCACTATAACTGTTAGGACTCCTTTGCAAGTGACAGAAAGTCCAACTGAACTGGTTGAAATAAAATGGGGATGATTATATCCGATGGTTATATCCAGGGTTTTTCCATGTGTCTCTCATCTTCCTTGCACCAACAAAACTTGAATAGAAGGCATTTCTTCTCATGACAAAAACAGGGGTACAACAAGAGAGCAAGGCTAACTAGGCAAATATACTTAAGCTTCTTCATGCGTCATATAATCATCCACTTAGAGTCAACACCATCCAAGCGTAGCCCTTACCAGCCAAATCTCAGCACGCAGCAGAAACGTGAGCAAGAAACAAATGCTTGTTGCTATAAAGTACTGAGTCTTGGAATATGTCTTATGGCACCATTAAAACAAGAGCCAACTTATACAGTTCACTAGCCTACCAGGGCCATTCCCATGCCAATTACTAAGGCAGCAGGTTGGAATATGATTGGATAAGCCTAGATGGTGAGGTCTGCTGCTGGAACCCAGTGGTGGAATCTGGCTTACCTTTGGTATAAAGGCTGAAAGGGCAAAGAAATAAGGACACTATTAGCAGAAAGAGGTGCTGACAAGAAAAGACAATAGATGTCTGCTGCACCTACCATAAGCAAAACCTGCATTTAGAGTTGGTGATAGATTGCATCAAGCTGTCACACTCTCCATGCTGAACCCTTGTAAGTAACTGACAACATGACATGCATGTGGCAAACAAATGATCAATGAAGGGCAGATGGCAATGAAGGGTAAAACCCAACTTTCAAAAGCAGTGTCTTGCATGAGACAGGGCAAGTAGAAGGCTTGCTGTAGTCTATGCTGATTGGGACACACCTAAAATATGGGGTTTGGTTGTGGTCATCATATTTTTAAGAGGCACATTACTACATTCAAACTTGTCATGAGTAAGAGATCCAGAAATTTTAAAAAGAAAATGCTGGTATTTATTGGCAGAGCAGATGTGGGGAGGATGAAATATGAATCAGAGTTAGCAAAAAAAAAAGAGGATAATTATTTTCAAATATCGTAAGGGCTGATATATGAAAACTGATTGTACTTGGTGACATGCAGATCAATACATGTTATTGTGGAAAGAATATGGGCTTTGGGATCAAGAAGACAGAACCTGGTTTAAATCCTAACTACTACTTATTAAGATATGTGTTCATGGCAGATGACATTTACCCTCAGTTTCTGCTACCTCCTCTGTAAAATGGTGATAGATGCTTCAGTGCAAATGGAGTTGTTGAGAGCTTCACAAATAATATATGTAAGGCCTGGCCCTTTGCAGGTGCTCAATAACTGTTGCTATTTTAATATTGGTGATGTAATTATTATTAGTACCAATGTGGGGAGTTTACAGGGAAGCCACTTTTAGCTAAAGATAATAAGAAAGAACACTTATTACTGTCTAAAAATAGAATGGGCTTCTGAATGTCACAGTGAATCCCCTGTCCTTGGGAATTGTTCCAGCAGAGGCTGGACTTGGGGAATGGAGTATAGAGGACTTTCTGGGAATGTTGAGCAGCTACATTATATGGATTTCTAAGATACCCCCTAACTCTGAGATCATAAGTTCAATGAACTGTGAGCCAGCTTCATTAACGCTAGTCCCCAGCTGTGTGAACACTGAAAGCCATCGTAAATAGGGAGACCTAACATCTGGATGTGCTTGGAAGAATCTTGGTTTAGACCTGTATCCTGGTGTGATTATGGAAGCGTCCCCTTTCTCTCTCAACAGTGTCCCAGTTTCTATGATAAAATTATATAGTCACCCCAATTATAACTAATTCAGTAAATAGACGCCAAGCATATTCTTGTTATTTCCTAAATAAGTTACCCCCCTTAGCTCCAGAATTACCGCTCTTCTGGGTTCCCCTTCCTGGTGTAATGGTGTTATCCTCCTTCTATTAACTCAGTCTCACACCTTTGGAAGCCACTTCAGCATTTCTGCCTTCCTCTCCCCGCACTTTCAATCAGTTGCCAAGCTCTTTTGATCCTATCTCCAAAACACCTCCTGCCTCCCGTATCTGCCCCTTCTTTTAAGTCTTTCTGCTTTAATTCGGGTCTTGTTACCTCTTGCCTGGGGCACTGTAAAATTCTCCAATCAGCCCTGACCCTCTGTTATCTACAAACCCACTGGCCCCAGGAGTGTGCCTTTTAAAGCATTCCACCAATCTTGCTGATGCCTTTTGTTCACCTTGATAAATGAAATTAAGTTTCTATTGTCTGAGTCTTACTACATGTAAAAATGAAAGGAAGGGTTTTCATCAAATGTGGAGGATATATTTAGGATGGTATGATTCAAAATGCAGTTATGTGAGTCCACAAAACACTTCTGGAGGCTCTCAGGAGGGCGTCACAATGGGGTAGGAGGGGGGTCATTACCTTCAGAGCAGCTGAAACCTGCTGCTGGAATAGCCTGCCTGACACGTGCTTAGGAGAGGCAAAGCTAACACAAGTCAGCCACGGACAAAACACAATGGTTTTTAACTGAGCCCAAACTGAGTATTTAAGGGCAGTTCTCTGAATTGCAGATTCTGATTTGCAATAGGTATTGATATTTCATGGAGTTGCTTTTCTCATGGGTAATATGATATAGCATTTTCTGGGGTTATTGACACAATGTTTAATCATTCTTTTGAGCATAACCTAGAGACCAGCCAGAAAAAAAAAATCCCAAAAACCCCTGCCATCTTCTTGGATAGGCATTCACAGTCCCCTGACCTGCTCCTTGGTCTCTCATAATGCTGACTTCCCTATTCAGTCTGTGCAGACCCCTTCCTGGCTCCCACCCGTGTCTACTTTTTCTTCTTCCAGAACTGGCTCAGGAGTCCTCTTCAGAGGATACACTCTCCCATCATCCCTAACTGTGAGACTGCTTCCCACTAGTCGGAGCTCAGCTCAAAACCATTTCTTCCATAAGACTTTGTGGGATTTTCCTAGGATTATTCATTTCCTCTTTGACCATTTTTTACTGCATGCTGTAAGGTTCACGGAAGAAGGACCACACCCAGTTCTGGCTTAGCAAGTGAATTTATTAGAAACAGCCAAAAAAATGGCCGGGCTGATTCCAAAGATGGTGTCAGTGGCTTATGGGCGTTGGAAGAGTGTTTTTATGGACAGGTATCAGGCAGAACCAGAAAAAGGAGTGGGAAATATCAGGAGAAGAAATGACCGAAAATGGCCAGGCTAACTCCAAAGATGGTGTCAATGACTTCTGGGGGTTGGGAGAGCGTTTTTATAGGTGGGTATCAGAAGAACCAGAAGGGGGAGTTGGGGAGGGCTATCAGACAGTACCAGCATCCAGGTTGGGCTTGTTCCCAGCTGCTCAGGTGGGGTGGCAAGTCCCGCAGGCTTTATCAATGGAAAATCTCTCAGGGAGGCCCCTGGGGCTGCTGCTTTGTCCTCATGTGGATTTTTTCTCCTCCCACCATCAGGCCCTTTAGCCCTAACACATGCTATCTATGTGTTTTCCATAGCTATGTGTATCATTTACATAACCTATAAGCCTCAGACAGGGTAGATAATGTCTTATTCATCTTCTTATCTTTAGTTGTTTTGCACATAGAGATTTTCAATAAATATTTATTGGGGGGGATGCTGGGGTGGCTCAGTGGGTCAAGTGCTCACTTTGCAGCCCCAGGGTCTGAGGATCAAATCCCAGCCCTGGCCTGTGCAGACCCACAGGCTGAACTGCGGTATGTGTGGCACCCAGTTCAGTTCTTGCTGGGGAAAGCCTCCCCTGTGGGAGGCCCCCCAACCCCCGCCTGGTTCCTGCCCTGTGCAGCCCCCCCGCCCACCTGTGTGGAATGAAACCATGTCAAAACTGATGATGTACAACTATGGAGACTGCTCTGGACCCTCTCCCTTTTCTCTGTCTCTCCCTGTCTATTTCTCTCTCTGTGTAAAAAATAATAAAGTAAATCTTAAAAAAAATATTTATTGGAGTAAATGACATTTTAAAAGAGTGTTTAGATTGAGTTGGGCGGTCATGCAGAATTGAAGTACCTCCTTAGAAGGAGACCTAATTGCACTACTATACTTTATTTGATCAGGACAGAAGAGCACCCCTCTTGCTAAAGAAATCTATTCCCTTTGTAGTTAACAGATGGTGAAAGGACTATAACCAACTTTTTAAATTGAGTATTCAATAACTTTTGGAAAGCTATGGATGCCAGGAAATACTGAGTATAAAACTAATTCTAATACTTAATTCTTGGTTATCCTAATACTTAAATGCTTAAATTTGGTCTATAAGGTGTGTGGTATGCTTAATGTATGACTCACCTATTTGAGGAAATAATCTCTAGAGAGTATAAAATCTTCAGCAAAATTATTGGCCTTAATCTAAGCAATTTTAAATTACTTTATGGATTCCAGTCAGTGGGATATCAGATTGCTTCCTGTAGACAATGTAGGTTTAAACTAACAACTACAAGGACCTATCTTTGAAGCATAAAACACTTGGACATTAAAACTTCTTTTTGGCCCTGGGGTCAGAAACCTGCATTTTCAGCACGTATCACCTGGGATTTCTTAGCACACATGGCCTGAGTTCCATATTTTTACTCCACTTCAAAGCATACAATTCTGTTGGAAAGAGAGAGTCTGGTTTTAGAGTCTTTAAGGAAAAGAGAAGCAAAAAAAATGGGACCTCAACTGGGAAGACCAGTGCAAAAAACATCTTCTTGAAAAGAAAGATCATAGAGGCAATGACAAGGTTATTGAGAAACGACTGCTTATGGTGATACTCAGAAAGATACTTATGTTTAGATGAGCACAACGGATGAGAAGTTTCCATGAAGATAGTGAGGATTAGATATTGGGAAAATGTATAGGGAGAGAGGTGAAAGAGCTGTTACTAGATTATTTAAATTCTGGCATAGAATTTCATGGCAAAAAAGTCTTAAAGCAATAAAAGACCCCTTATTTGGAACTGACGGAATGAAAGAGAAGTAATTAGGCAAACATGCAGCCTTCACACAATTTTGGAGAAGATGATCAAACACAATACTTGGTCCATTTAAAAGGGGTGGTCAAGACACTACCATTTGCCTTCCTGAAGGGCAGTGAAATAGGAGGGTGGGAGAGAGTGTAAGGCATTGTGTGGCTGGTGGCTGAGGACAGATACTCTGCAGGGAGGACTCAAAGGGGCCAGCATAGGAGCTGTGTTCAGATGTAATCACATCCTCCTCTAAGCCTTGCCTGCTATACCCAGAGTTGTGAGTTTCTCCTTGGAAAACCCTGAGACTTAGAAGGGAACTGAGAGATTACTATTTAGTCTGATACTGTCGGTTACAGAGAAGGACACTAACCATAGAGAAGATGAGTAGGGTGCTCGTTCATCCACTTTACAGAGCTGGGTCTTGGATCTAATTGTTAGGTTCCTCACCTATGCTTTTTACCTTGGGAAACATGCCCTCAAATCAGATAATAACTTAGCACCATCCCCCATTTCCTCTCTGTGCAGAGTACTTCTTTGAGTGTGCTGAGATTTCATGTGAGAATCCTAAAAGGTGCTTTATCTTCCTTGTCTTCAAAACAACCCAAAGCGACAGCGATCATTGGCCCCTTTCTACAGGAAGCTCAGAGCAGTTAAGGATCTCGTCAAAGGCAACATCGCCACTAAATTTAGGAGGTGACAAGTGAATTCAGTCAATCTGACTTCAAAGTCAATGCTCCTTCATTCCCATGCTGAAACCACACAGGACCCCCAACTCCCCCCATCGTGCTCATTCCTGAATGGGTTTCTCAAAATTACAGAGAGTCTGTTTTTCCCTGTCCTTCTGCTCTGAACCCCAGTTCCCAGACCCTCAGCTTTTGTGGGGCTCAGTATAATACTTATACCCATGCTCAGCACACAGTTTCAGTTACACCGGATCCTTTGTTATAAGGTGAAAAGTCTCCCTTTGGGAGCTCAGCTTTGGATATCTGCAGCCTCATGTAGGATGGTCTTAGGAGACCACGAAGTCAAGGACACCTGGACACAAGGCAGCTTAAGGAGTAGGTCTGTGTATATACTAGACACAGGAAAGATCAAGGAGAGTAAAGATCACTATGTGGTACTGGAGAGTGACAACAGGGAAGACAATGCCTTCCTCCCCATTCACCCTAAGAACAAAATCCCAGAAGGAAAGTTTGAAGTGCAGTAAGAGGGACATAACTAGGGATAAAACTTAAAAATCACTTAACAGCTCACCTATCCCAATATGACCCTGATCTGGAAGTGCCTAAACCAACCTCACATGGAGGATTTTATGAATGTGGACGCATCCCTTCATAAACCTGGGTATTTAATGGCTTGGACCATGACAATTAAATGGTTTGAGGAGAAGGCAGTGGAGGAAAGCTTGGGGTTGGATATAAAGAGACTGCGTCCTGGGCTGTTGGCATTATGACCATCAATCAGGTGCTGGTTGGGTGGACTGAAGACAGGAAATGAGGCTATGAAACTGGAGAAGTGGCTTCCTTTTGCATGCCAGAGCAGTTCTTTCTGAGTCCTTTTGCATGCCAGAGCAGTTCTTTCTGAGTTCTTTTGCATTAGAATGCTTTCAGCTATAAGCAATAGGAAAACCCATTCAAACTAGCTTATGCAATAAGGTTACTCTTCAGCTTACATATGTGAGGGAAGTCAGAACTAGGAGTGGGCTTCAGCTTTAGTAGACCCAGAAGTTCAATGATGTCATCAAGGGTTTAGCGTCTTTTCATCTTCCACATTGCTGTCCACAGTGTCAGTTTAATCCGAAGGCAGTTCCTCTTGGGGCTGTGTGATGCCTGCCAGTAGCAATCAGCAGGGGAATGTCTGCTTTCTTGTTGCTCTCTCTTCAGAGTGAGAAAGCAGTTACTCAGAAGCCTCCAGAAAAATCTCTCTTTGGTTACATGCCCTATCCTAAACCAGTCCCTGTCCTGGGGAATAGGATAAGCCTTCAGACCCAACAGATTCACCCTGAGAGCTAGCAGCAATTTCACAAACTGCTTTGATACCATCCAAGAGTGGAGGGATGGAGGTAGTCCGGCTATCAACCACAGCACTCACCATACCCTTCCTACACCCAAATAGTAAATTGCACACAGTGAATGTCAACAAGCCTGTTGATTAAATAGAAGTCTAAATTGTTAATTGATATTCCTGTGGATCCAAAAAGTCACCAAAGACAGGCTAACTAAGAAAGGCCACTGGGCCAGGAGCTAGAGGCACCGAATTCTATTCTTGACCATTTTCTGCACTAACTTTTTGTGCAAAATTTGGATATTCCAAAGGCCAAATAGATTTAATCCCCTCCTTGCCATAGCTCCAAGGAATTGTTTTAAGATTAAATAAGATATATGGCATAGTACATTAGCTTCTTAGGAAGAAAGAAAATGTGCTATATATCTATTGCTATTTCATAACATTTTGTAACAAGATGGGAATTTTCCAAGTACATGAAAATTGCCTCTTATTAAGATAAAAATCTCCTGCTTATGACAGGTGACCAGAAGTACTACTTTCTGAACTGAGCCAAAAAAATAATGAAACACTAAGCAGCATGGGGAACCACCCATGTCTCTGAGTTGATAGTTGGCCCGTCTTTCCTGGGCTTGGACTTCTCCTTTGATTTAGTGAGGGCTCCATCAGAACCTCATTCTTTGACTTCTCTGTCTGTTCTCGGGGGATTTGAGCTTGTTGCAGCAGTGGTATCAGATAATACAACCCTTTTATTAAGTTCATCAATTGGCCGACTCTGTCCTGGAGGCCAGAATGTGTTGGTCTGTTGTCATGACTCTGTTCCAGTACTTCTCACAGCAGCTGTTTTCAAACACATTCTTGGGCTCATACTTAAAGTATGATATTAATCCATTTGTTCATTCAACTATCTGTTGATGTAATCTTGATCACTATCAAATCCTAACATATTTAGTAGGCTTAGATCCAGGACTAGCACTGAGCTATGCTTTGTTCAGAAGGAATTACTCAGACACGTTGCCGCTGGGTGTGATCTTCAGTGACCTGAGAGAGCTCACTCTGTGCTTCATTCTTTCTTAACTACATTTACCACCTGCAACTCTTAGTTTTTAAAGACCCTTCATTACAATGATGATGACTATGTTAACACAAATCACTTCCTAGCCTCCAGCTGCCCCATCAGCCTTGGGAGAGGTTAACTTATAAGCATTATGGGTATGTCACAGGATTGGGAAAACCTAAGCCCCACCATAGGAAAGCCAGTATTTGGACCAGTGTCAATTTCCTACCCACCTACCTTTTTTTAAAGATTTATTTTTATTGTTTTCTGACGGATAGAGAGACAGATAGAGAGAGACAGATAGAAGGGGCAGGGCCCAGAGCAGTCTCCATAGTTGACAGCATTAGTTTTCCATATAGTTTCACTCCACAGGTGGGCGTGGGGCTGCACAGGGCAAGAACTGGGCTGGGAGCCTCCCACATAGGCCCCGGCAAGAACTGAACGGGGGGGACACCCCAGTTCAGCATATGGGTCAGCCTGGGCTGGGGCAGGGATTCAATCCTTAGGCTCCAGGACTGCAAAGCGAGTGCTTAACCCACTGAGCCATCCTAGCTCCCTCCTACCTACTTATCTTCATCACGGTCCTTAGTGTTTTTGTTCAGCAACAACTCTAAAATTTCTAGATTATGTCCTTTCTCCTGGGCTATTATGATCCCTCCAGTATATCACATAACCTGCAAATTACCGTGTAAAGTATTGTGAATATGTTCTATACAAATTAATAGAGGAAATGAGAGTAAGAGAAAAATTACTTTAAAAATAGAAATTATCTAGATCAAATTTGTCCAATCCACAGCCCACAGGCCACATGCAGCCCAGGATGACTTGGAATGCAGCCCAACACAAATTTGTAAACTTTCTTAAAATATTATGAGATTCTTTTGTAATTTTTTTTTTTTTTTTTTTTTAGCTCACTCACTATCATTACTATTAGTGTATTTTATGTGTGGTCCAAGACAATTCTTCTTCTTCCAATGTGGCCCAGGGGAAGCCAAAAGATTGAACAACCCTGATCTATATGTATAAGAGCTGTCCGGAAAGTATCCAGCTATGTAATATGAAAAATATAAGCATTTTTGGCTGGATTTTTCTGGACAGCCCTCATTTATCATATATCATATATAGAGAAATATAATTTCCATTTAAAATTCACATATTATATATATGATATAAGAAAAATAAAATACAAGTATATGTTATAGTTCACATATCTGCAACTAGTTAAAAAGCCATAGTTAGTGTTTATGATTTTCATATTATTAATACATAATTTGTTCCATATTCTCTTTGCTTTCAGGCAGTTTTTTCTTCGATGGGTTAAATTAAACTTTCATATCCGAAAGTTCTGAGACCTTCATGCTCTTATGTAAAGTTGTTGTAAGCTTCTATTAAGTTTCTTTAATCTTTGGAGACTGATGATATATCTTCCCTAAATCTCAGAAGAATTCACTGAAATGACATGTGGGCCTAGAGTTTTCTTTCTGCACTTGAACTTAGCCAAAGGGCTGAGAAGCTAGAATTTTCTTTCTGAGAAGTTTTAAATTATTGATTCAATGGCTATTGAGTGTGTCCATAGGTCTCTGTGTCTTTGTAACTTTCAGTTTTATATTCCACCTATAAGTGAGGTCATATGTTTCCGGATTCTTTCAGTCTGACTTATTTTGCTTAATAAGATGGTCTCTAGGTCCATCCATGTTGTCACAAATGACTGTATTTCATCATTTCTTATTGCTGAGTAGTATTCCATTGTGTAAATGTACCACATCTTCTGTATCCAGTCATCTATCAAAGGGTATTTTTGTTATGGACACACTCAATAGTTCAGTGCTTACCTGGGGAGAGGAGAGGATAGTAGGGGGGTGGAGGGGGGAGTGGACACCGGATATATGGTGATGGAAGGGGAGCTGATTCTGGGTGGTAAGCACATAATGTGATGCATGGGTTATGTGATGTGGACTTATACATCCGGAAACTGTCTAATTGTTACCAATCAGTGTCACCCCAATAAATTTAACAATAAAAAAATAATTCTTGGGGAAGCCGGGATGGCTCAGTGGGTTAAGCGCTCACTTTGCAGCGCTGGGGACCGAGGATCGAATCCCGGCCCCGGCCTGTGTGGACCCATGTGCTGAACTGGGGAGTGCCCCCAGTTCAGTTCTCTCTGTCTCTGTATCTCTCTCTCTTTCTCTGTCAAAAACAATTAAATAAATAAATAAATTCTTGAATATATATGGAACTATTTATATATTTTTTATTCTTTTTGATGTTATTTTAGTAACTTTTTTTCTAGAAAATTGTGCATTTATTTAGAATTTTCCAGTTAATTATCAGTTTACAGCACCACTCTATTACCTTCTAATGTTTGTAGGACCTATAAATGTGCCAATACAAGGATCATAAGATGCATTTAGTTGTTATTATACCACAAGTTTTGGTATGCTACTATATTTCCATTATTATTTAGTTCAAAATATTTTCTAATTCCCACTAAGAATTCTTTCATTGATAGATTATTTATAAGTGCATTGCTTAATTTCTAAATATTTAGTTATTTCTAGTTATTGTATAGTTACTGATTTCTAATTTAATCTCAATGTAGTCAGAGAATATATTCTGTAGATTTCAATTTTCAGAGTATTTTAACATTTATCATCCAGAATGGCCAATTTGAGTAAATGTTCCACTTGCTCTTAAAAATGATGTGTATTCTGGGGAAGCTGAGATGACTCAGTGGGTTAAGTGCTCGCTTTGCAGCCCCAGGGACTGAGGATTGAATCCCGGTCCCAGACTATGTGGACCCATATGCTGAACTGGGGTGTGCTTCCCATGTGGGAGACCCCCAACTCAGTTCTTACCCCCTGGTTCAGGCTCTGGCTTGGAAGGGTATGCCTCCCATGTGGGAGGCCCCCAGCCCAGTTTCTGCCCTGCGTGGCCCCTGGCCCACCTGTTTGAAACAAAACCATGTGGAAAACTGGTCATGTAACTATGGAGATGACTGTGGGCCCTCCCCCTTCTCTCTGTGTCTCTCTGTCTCTGTCTCCCTCTGTCTCTGTCAAAAACAAGACAATAAATCTGAAAAAATTATGTGTATCCTCTTGCATGTAGTGTTCTACATACATATCAGTTAGGTTAAATTTGTCCAGATCTTCATCTTTACTTTTATTCTCAATTCTCTCAGTTACTGAGAGTAATATATTAAAGTATCCCACTCTGTAGATTGTCTGTCTCTCCTTTCAGTCTTATTAAATTTTGCTTTAAAAGCAATGCTCATAGGTATAAGCAAATTTAAAATTTTTGCATCTCTCTTGGGGAGCACCTTTTTAATATATAGTTTGTTCTTCTATGTCTTCTTTACCTTTAGTCAAATTTCTTGGCCAGATCTATTTTGTATACATCATAATTACAGCAATTTTTTGTCTGTTTGTTTTTTGGTTAATGTTAACATTTTATTTCTATTTTCTAACTCTTTAACTTTCAATTTTTTTTTTTAAGATTTATCTTATTGTTTGAGAGATGAAAGAGAAAAAGAGAGAGAAAGAGAGAGAGAGAGAGAGAGAGAGAGAGAGAGAGAGAGAGAGAGAAGGGGAGAGTGGGAAGGGCTCAGAGCAGTCTCCATAGTTGCATATCATTAGTTGTGATATGGTTTTGTTCCACACAGGTGAATGCGAAACTTTTGCAGGGTGGAAACCTAACTGGGGGCCTCCCACATGGGAGGCGAGAACCTTCACTGCCATCCCAGGTGTTACCAGTTGTGTCACAGTTCAGCATATGGGTTCCACAGGCTGGGGCTGGGAATCAAAACCCTGGACCTTGTGATTTCGAGACAAGTGCTCAAACACTGAGCTATCCCAGCATCTCCAATTTTTTTACTTCTTTATATTTAAGGTATGTCTTTTTAAAGTACCATGTACTTAAGTTTTATTGTTTTAATTTAGTCTTAAAACCTTTATATTTTAATTAGATTATTGTTTTTTAAGTTTATTTAATTATGAATGTGGTTGGGTTTATACCTATCATTTCACTATTTGTTTTGTATTTGTCTTGTCTATTCTATAATACTTTTTCATCTTGCTTGCATTTTTTGGTTAATGTTGCATTTTTTATTCTTCTCTTTTCTATTAGTTTGTTATGGTTTGAAAGAGTCATTATTCAATGACATTTACCAATACAGTTACTGTGTTTCTTAATTTTTATTTCATTTCTGCATTTCCATGCTTCTTTTCTGATACTAAAAAAAAAAATTTTATCCTTTAGTACCAAACTTTGTTTAGATTTTATTTTTTTAATTGCTAAATTTATTGGGGTGACATTGGTTGGTAAAAATTACATAGGTTCCAGGTGTACAATTCTACATTACATCATCTATGTGTTGCACTACGTGCTCACCACCCAGAGTCAGTTCTCTTTCCATCACCATATATTTGATGCCCCTTCTCTGCTTCCCCATTCTCCTCCCCCCTTACCCTCAGGTAACCACTAAACTATTAATTGTGTCCATGAGTTTTTGTTTCTTGGTTTGTTTCAATTTTATATTCCACATATGAGTGAAGTTACATGGTTCTTGATTTTTTTCAGTTTGACTAATCTCGCTTAATATGATGATCTCAAGGCCCATCCATGTCACAAATGGCAGCATTTCATCTTTTCTTATCGCTGTGACATAAAATTTCTTTAGCTTAAAATTTTATTTATTTCTTAGCTAGTCTGCTAGTGATGAATTATCATAGCTTTTGTTTCTGGATGACCTTTATTCCACTTTCAATTTTTTAATTTTATTTTAATGAATTAATTTTATTTTCTAAGACTTTAGTTTATAAGAGAAGTTTTAGGTTCACAGCAAAATTGAGGGAAAGGTACAGAGATTTCCCATATACCTCTTGTCTCCACACATGCATACCTCCCACCAGAATGGTATATTTGTTACAATTGATGAACCTATATTGACACATCGTAATCACCTAAAGTGTAGTTTACATTATGGTTCATTCTTGGTGTACATCCTATTTGCTTGGACAAATTTATAATGACATGTAGCTACCATTATAGTATCATACAGGGTATATTCACTGCCCTCAAAATTCTCTGTTCTCCACTTACTCATTATTTCCTCTCTCACTAACCCCTGACAACTATTGATCTTTTTACTGTCACCGTAATTTTGCCCTTTCCAGAATGTCATATAGTTGGAATTATATAGTATATAGCCTTTTCAGATTGGCTTATTTCACTTACTAATATGTATTTAAGGTTTTTTAAATATTTTTTCATGGCTTGTTAGCTCATTTTTTTTTAGAACTGAATAATCTACTGTCTAGATGTACCACAGTTTATACATGCACCTACTGAAGGACATCTTGGTTGCTTCCAGGTATTGGTAATTATAATAAAGTTTCTTTAAGTATCTGTTTGTAAATTTTTCTGCAGACCTACATTTTCCACTTCTTTGGGTAAATAGCAAGGAGCATGATTGCTGGATCATATGCTAAGAGTACATCTGGTTTGGTAAGAAACAGCCAAGTTATCTTCCAAGTATCTGTACCATTTGTATTCCCACCAGCAATGAATGAGAGTTCATGTTGTTGCACATCCTTGCCAGCATTTGGTGGTATTAATGTTCTGGATTTTGGTCATTCTAATAGGCATGCAGTAGTATCTCATTGTTGTTTGATCTGGTGTGTCCTGATAACATAATGTGGAGCACAGTTGAATATGCTTATTTTCCATCTGTATATTTTCTTTGGTGAGATGTCTGTTAGGGTCTTTGCCTACCCACTCACCTTCAATTTTGAAGGACATTTTCATTATGTCAACAACTCAAGGGTGATAGTTATTACTTTACCACTTTAAAAAATGACTTCTGGTTTCCATCCTTTCTGTTACTTTTGGTTCTTTGAAAGGTTTACAGTTTTTGCCTTTCTTTGGCTGTCTGAAGATTTTCTTGTCTTCAAGCAATAACTTTTTGCCTTTGTTTTCTTGTTTGTTTGCTTTGTTTTATTTTTAGCATTTTAACTATAATTTACCTAGGTGTAATTTTTCTTGCATGTGTCATGCCTGGGATTCTTAAATATTCTTGAATCTGTGACTTTTCTACAATTTGAGAAATTTTCTACCATTATCTAATTAAATATTGTTTTTCTGCCATGTTTTTGCTTTCTTCTCCCATTACACAAGTTTCAGATCTCTTTTGCCATGTCTCATATTACCAATTCTTTCTTCAACCCTTTTTAATCTGGATGATTTATATAGATCTACTCATCAGGTTACTTCTCTCTCTCTCTCTAACTTGCTTTTATACCCATCTACTGTATTCTTAATTTCACTTGTATCTGTTAATTTCATTTGATTCGTCTTTCAAGTAGATTCAATTATCTGATACAAGTTTGTATTTTGCCTTTTATCTTCTGGCATATATCACAATTTGTTTAACATATACATCTAACTTTATTATCTGAATCCCTGTGCACCTATTTCTATTTTTTCCTTCTTGATGTTATTTCATGATTTATTTTTATTGAATGTTGGATATTGTATAGAATATGTATAGACAATCTGTATGTTATCTTTCTCCAAACAGGATTTCCTTTAGCTTTTGGCAGGCAGTTTCAATAAGAGTAAGTCACTTAATCCAATCAGGGATTGATCTGATTCAAGGCTAAACTTCAATCATAGTATAGTTTGATATATATTTAGGGTGTCCTTATTTCTTGGGCATATATTTTTGGAAGACACCAAAGCACTAGGTGTTCATCACAGAGCTCTACTTTGGTGGGCCCCGAACTTCAGTTTTAAACTCCTCAGTGCTGTGAAACTACTAATAGTTTTGTTTAACGTCTCAGCCTTTTAGCCTCCACTTTCAGCCTGACGTCTCCACCTATATGCTTGTGCTACTTAGGAATGCCTCCTCCCCAAAAAGCAGTAGAATGTGTGTTGTTGTTTTTTCCCTCTGGGATTTTTAATGTGCTTTTCTTTCCTCTGGGGTTTTTAGCCTCTCAGTCTGGCTGCTGTGGTAGTCTTGACCTCCAATATTTCATTCCCTGTCCCTGTGAGACAACTAAAGATCTACTCAACTTCTCTGACTCTTAACAGCTACTTTTATTCAATTTTTCAAACAGTTCAGCCTATTAAATAGATTTCAGCAAACGCATCAAGAGAAAAAAAGCACAGAATTTCTTGGTTCACCTCAAGGGGTTTCCTTCAGGTCCTGGTTGCCTTAGTAGCTCTCTGTTGCCTTTATAATACTTTTTAAATTGTTCAAGATTTTCTAATGTTCAGTGGGAAGATTAATCTACAAGCTAGGCTTCATAACCTAATGTGGAATTCTCCCATTAACGTTCCGGACATGGCAATGCTAAGAGATAGCCTGGATGTTTTCCTTCTACACTTCCTTGCCACCATTTTTGGCAACAGTCTTTACTAGGCAGGCTCAGGTACCTCAGTTAAGACTCAAACTCTTCCTTTCCTTTTGAATATTTTACCCTTTAACCAAAGAAGCATGAAGTAACCAGATGGTTATCTCAGTTTCTAATCCAATGAAACAATTGTTTGGTATCCTTGTGGACTGATTCCTTCCTTTGGTACCAAGAGTTCTAACATAGCATCATTGTTGTGGGAATGGTAGAGCAAACATTGTTAAGTGAATCATTAGATATAATAATGAGAGATGACACCCACCTTTGGTACCTTGATTCTGACTATGAAAGAATTATCATTTTTTATTGGATACTGATTCAGAGAGCTAACCACATCTTAAAAGTTACTACTCCAGCCTAACAAGGTTGTGTATTGTCTTCCAAATGATGCTGTAACTGACTCTAAAATAAGTCATCCAACTCTTCAATAAAGCCAACTCTTCTTTGTGTGAGGTTTACAGTACATTGCCTGAAATCACTGGTTCTCAAAAGGGTGTGATTTGTTCTCTAGGGGACACTTGGTCATGTCTGGAGACACATTTGATTGTCACGATTTGTGTGTAGAGTGTATTATTGGCATCTAGTAGGTAGAAGACAGAGATGGTGCTAAACACTTTACAATGTACAGAACAGAGTTCCGCAACAAAGTCTTGTCTCATTCAAAAATGTCAATAATGCTGCTGTTGAGACATGCTACATTAATACTTTCATGATAAACTGAGTTTCTTGGTCAGAAGCAGTGTTGTTCAGGTTAAAATTGCAGGGGATGGAGCAGTTAGTAAATTTGGTCAATTTAAAAATTATATTCTACCCTCCTTGATCTAGCACCTCAAAAGCCATTCCCTCTAACACACCTCTACACTTTTGCCTGTATACATTAACAATATCTTTTATGTCCCTTTCTGGATTTAAGTTGTAATTGACCTTTTGAGTCCAGTCTCAGAACTTTCCAGGTCTCATAGGAAGGCCAGCTTCTTTCACCTTTCTGTGTGTATTCTGGTTTTTAGTTTACTTAGTCATGATTATTCACAAACTAAAATACTTATTTGCTTTTTGTTTTCCAGAAATTTGTCAAAATTTTTGGCACATTGGTGACCTCTTCTCCCTTTGCTTGATACTGTTATGGAGTTAGACTCCTTTGTAGCTATCCCTAGGATAACGAGGAAGATAGATATGTATACTCAGTCTGCCATTTTTTAATTAGAAGTCCCTCATTCAGTTTCCAATCCAATGTTCCACTAAATCTATTCTGGTGAATCTACAGATTGTCAACCTAATTGGCCCATTCTTGTCTTATTTAACATGATCTTTCTAGAATTTGAGAATGTTGATTATTTCCTGTTTTTTTTACTTCTTTTCCTCAGGCTGTTTTATAAAATTCAATGTCTTCTTCTTAACCCCTAAAATGCTGGTGTTTCTAAATTTCAATTTTTTTTTTTTTTTTTTTTTTTAAGATTTATCTTACTGTTTTTTGACAGAGACAGAAAGAAGGGGGAGGACCCAGAGCAGTTTCCATAGCTGTACGTCATCAGTTTTTGACATGATTTTGTTCCACACTGGTGGGTGGGAGTCACACAGGGCAGGAGCTGGACTGGGGGCCTCCCGCATGGGAAGCACACCCCAGTTCAGCATACAGGTCTGCATGGGTCAGGGCCAGGATTCAATCCTCAGTCCCCAAGGCTGCAAAGCGAGTGCTTAACCCACTGAGGCGTCCCGGCTTCCCTTAAATTTCAATTTTTATTATTATTTTTTTCTTTCAGTGTTCTCCCAGAGGTGGGGGGGTGGGGGGGGGAATCAAAGGAATAAGCCAAAAAGGGGAATTTGACACCTCATCAACAAGCTTTTATACTGGAACATGAATCAATATTTTAAACCTATAAAAGAAAGTAATTTTCATTTATAATCCTATGTATGCCCAACAAAATTATTCATGCAAAATAAGGACATGTTCAAGCATGTAAACTGCCATAGTCATTAATGCGATCTTCATGCTTATGATTTACAAATCTATACAATTAGTCTAGATCTTGACACTTAGTTCCTGACTTGTTTAATTACCTATAAATAGACCCATATAGAGATCTCAAAAGCTCCCTAAACTTAGTATGTTCAAAACTGAATTAAACAACCTGCCTGCAAAAAAAAGTTATTGTTTGCATTATACTTTTTATCTCAGCAAATTATACCATTGTCCACCCATCAAACTTTCAATGGTCACTACATTCTTTCTCTTTCGTATCACCAACATTAGTAAGAAATGAAGTCTTCTCAATTCTACCTACTAAGTATTTCTCATTGCTATTCATTCCCTTTTTTCTCACTGCTGTTTCCTTAATTCACATTATTATAATTTCCTGCCTGGCTTTCAGTCTTGACCTACTCAAGTTCTCCCTGAGACTATAGCAAGAACGATCTGTCTATGAGGTAAATAGGGTCGTATCTCTCCTTGATTCAGACTAAATAATTTCCCAGTTATTACACTAAAACCTAAGCTTCTTAATTTTATGTTCCTTTCCTGACCATCTTCCCTTTCTCACTTCTTCCCTTTACCCACTTTACCTTCTTTGTTCTAGGTATACTGAATCATACTACACTTATAACTCTCTAACGTTGTTTCATGCACCCGTAGTTTTACTTCCGTTGTTTCCACTGCCAAAAGGCTTTGTACTGATGTTGACGATAGCCTACACATGCCTCAAGACTTAACAAAAGCATCAGCTTTTCTATGAAACTTTTCTGAATCCCCATGCAGCCCTGCCATTGTTAATATACCGGCTAATATGCGTGCTCTCTACTAACCTAGGAATTCCTTACAGGCATGGACCCTGCCTTGCTTATACTTATTTAATAAGTACAGTCAATGTTTATAAATGAATGGATAAATAAATAAATGAATGAGTAAAACCTTCTTTATTATCCTCTGTTCTGGATAATCCTTCTCCATATTCAACTATTATCCTTAAACTAATGCCTAATTATCTCCTTCCTTTCATAGACCAATGCCCCAGACCAGGGGTGGGAAGATACCTCTCAGATAGGTTTGGAAGATATCTGAAAATATCAAAACCCATGCTAGGTTTTCTTTGTAAGTCTGAAAGTCACTCAGAGAAAATACAATCCGTGGGATTGGAACAGTGAAACAGTAAAGTCTCAAAGAGATGCCTGGAGGTAGGTTTGTTTGGGTAGCCTCCAAGGACCTCCCCCCACACACACACACACACATACACATCCACCCCCCGCCACTGTGTTGTGGTATGGAGAAAACAGCTGAGAGTTCAGGAAGGCAGGGTTAAGAGGGGTAAGTAGACTAGTGGATCAGACAGTGTCTGACTAGTCCATGGATTCCAGCTTGACACTCCAAAGACCAGGCAAAAGACCCAGCACAGTGGGCAGGGCAAGGAGAGAAGTCAATGCTCAGAGATCAACTGAGATGAGAAACCCAAACCAGGAATCACTCAGGGCTAGTGTTCCTTCTCAATGCCATGACAATATGAAAGCCAGCCAGGAAATTAGATTACGTCCAAAGAGAAAGACAGGAGAAAAGGAAGAGGTAGAAACTCTGGATGCTTGATATATAAACCAGGGGTGACAATTAGAAAGTAGCTGAGACAATAACACTCAGATTTGGTTGCAAATCAGCAGGTCCGACTATACAGATCAGAATGGAATAGGATAAATTGTCTGTCCTAGAGAGGAAGAGGAATATGAGATAAAAGTTGTCAATTATAGAAAGTAAAAATGTTATCTTTCTCCACATATGTGTTCTAGTGTGTACATTTGGGTCTCCTTGCTTCTGCCATCAGCAATCCATGGCAACTACACATCCCAAACATTCCAGGAGAGCCTTAACTTCAAAATATCTTCTCTTTCTGATTGCACCCATTCTTCTGAGTCCACATGCTCTAAATCTGGGATTAGAAAATGCTACATACTTAGCTTCATTACTGACTTGCCCCCACCCCACCCACACACCAGCAGAAATGAATTGGTGGTAACTTACATTTTGCTTTCAAGTCTCTTCTTTACTGTGATCCTTGCATTGTCAAGAATTTTGTGTGGCATATGCTGAACAGATTTATGTGCATTGATGTTTGAGAGCTGAGACACATTTAAATTTGCACACTGACCCTTTGGGGGTGACAGTCTGTACTATTTCTCCTTTAGTTTCATCATTTCTTTAATGATTATGCATAATGAATATGACTCTCCAGTGAAAAAGGACGATAGACATAGAAGCACATTATTAACCCTAAGGGAAGCGTTTAGAAAAGTAGAGGTTAGTTACGTTCTTCAGTAAAATTAGCCTCTAGAAGTTAACAGAGAAAAGAAAACATGGAAGCCCAAGAAACTCTTGGTTGGTTGGAAGTAGTAAATTCCCTTTGTCATCAACTACTACTCAGATAAATGATCATAAATTACTAGAATGAGTCTTAACTCTTGGCACTGCAAAGTCATAATAAAAACTCAATCTTTTGACTTACTTTAGAAAATTGGTGTGAATAATTAAAAAAAAAAGATAGTTAGGTTCAAACCTCTGGCTTTCCTAAACATATTAATAAAGCTTCTAAATTAATCAGAGTAGAAGGTGCTTCAACTAAACCACACTCTGGCTTAACTTCTTTGTCATTTTTGCTGGAAGAAGAAAATAGATTTTCCAACATGATATTTAATTTCATTAGCTACTGTTGGTTTTTAGGAATCACATGAAGATAAACATTCTTTCTGTGATAAGGCTATGTTTATAATCTGAGTTTAGGATGAAAGAAAACCCTAAAATGATGCGTTTTCATTGTGGAGTTAATGATGCTTTACTAATCCCCTTTCTGTGGACCAACAAGGTACAGGTATTTTGGGTGACTCGCACATATTTGCCTTCTTACGCATTGTAATGGGAGGAAGTCCTTTCCGTTGCTCAGGAATGCTAAGAAATGATGCCCCTCCTCCTTCTGGAATGGAACTTTTGTGCAGCAAAAATAGAATACAGGAACTTTTCAAAGCTTACTAGTGAAAGTTAAATGGAAGATATTTTCCCCTTTAATAAGTAACCCTTTACACAGGGGTTTCCTCTCTTCTTCTTTGTCTTTTTGCCATGGATATGGGTCTCTTCTACACTGAGGAAGGAGGAAACGGATTCTACTTGGATGTAGTGGAATGGCTGATGCCAGTATGGGCTTCCACCCTCCTTCCCAGGGGAAAAACTGAAGACCTAAGGAAAATATATTGTTAATATTTCAAAGCTACAGAAAGATATAAGGAATTATGTAATGAATATCCCATACTCATTATGCAGCTAAAGAAACGAATCATTACAAATGTAGCTGAAGCCCCTGTGTACATCCCATTCTATTTTCCCATACTCTATCCTTTCTCTCCCTTCCAGATACAAGTTTTTAGATTTCCTTATACAGTAATGGGTCCCTAAAAAAATAGTATTCCTTTATAATTTTTAGAGTATGTAAATAGAATATTGCTGTCTACCTAGTTATATAATATGGATATATATATTATATATCTAGATAGATCAATGATAGATCTTCTTTTGCAACTTGCTTGTTTTGTTCTTGAGTTTTATCCATGTATATAAAGTTTTTATTTTATATTTATTTTTATTGAGGTACAATTGAACTGTATAAGTTTAATATGTACAACATGTTGGTTGGTTTGATACAGTAATAAATGATTACTACCATAGCATTAGCCAACACATCTATCATGTCACATAATTATCACTTTTGTAATCAATAAAGTTTTATCATGCACATTTTTCTATTACATCATTTCCACTATATGATGTATGACTATACCACAATTTATCTCCTCACAGAAGTCCTTCTTTCCTCCTGAACAGATATAGGAATGATGGGATCATTAATAGGGCTCTCAGATGTCAGAATCCACAGCAAATGCAATATTTCCACCTGAGAAAGATTCTCACAAAGAGACAATGTAAAGAAAATACATAGTGGATGATACTTTTGTAGTTCCACTTTAGGCTGTAGTTAATTTTTTATACTTTGTTTAATGTATGCTGAGGTATATTTCTACAACTGGGTGAGTTCATTCTTTCTACACATTACATTGAGTATTTTTAAAATGCTGAACTAAGAAACTGTTATCACCTGTTAATGTTGTTCAGGGACCCACATTTTTCAGCAGGTGAAAGTATTGCTGGGTGCTGGTCTTGTGGTCTGTTCTTAGCCTCATAGGAGACATGACTATGTGAGTATTTGGCAAGTTCAGCAGCATCCTGCCTTGTGAAATAGCAGTTTCAGAAAGTTTCAGAAAGGCTGCTAATGACAAGAACTGCATTATCTTTTCTCTTTGCATCTTATACCTTACATGATGACAGAATGCAAGAGGCTAGCAAATTTCCATAATGCTGCGGCTAACTCCTGATTTTAAGGAATGGATTAACAAGTGCATTGGGGCAGGTCTCCGGGTAGCTGACTACCAGGCCTGGCTTTTAGTTCCTAGGCCTTCTATCTTTTGCTCTTTCTACAAGTGTTAGTATTTTCTTATCTATTTTGTTGCAGATTTAGTAATCCCAGCGATTTTGATCTACTGAAAAGTGTTTATTAAATCCTGCTTAGTCTTCCTTTGAAATGCCTCTTCTCCACACCCCTTCCTTTTCATCACCTCCCCCTCTCCCAGGCATCACTTCACACCTGCGTGGCTGGCATGGACTCAGAATTGGACTAGGTGAGGCCTCCTCTTCCTCCTAACTTATTCTCCATAGCAAGGCTATTCATCTTCCTTAGATACTCTTGTCCCCCAGCTTATTGGTCCCCAAACCTTCAAAGACTTCCTGCTTTCTAGGACATCAAATCTAAGCCTCTTTGCTGGGTTTTCCAGACCCATAATTTGTCTATTCTGATGGTGCTTACTTCCTGTTATTTCATGCTACCCAACTTCAGCTCTAGTTTGGCTAATCTCTCAGATCCATCAATATGCCATTTCCATGCCTCTCTGCTGATGTTGTTTTCTTATCTTAGAAAATTTTATCTCTTCTCACAGTATACATAGTGAGGGCCTTCTATGTGCCAAATCCTAGAGTGCTAAGATCAAGATATTTTTCATTAAATTGTTTTTACTACCTCAACACTATTATTCTTTCTCATATTAGTCTTAACCAATTCATCTCATATAATAATATATATGTATATCAGGCCCAGTGCCTAAAGGTAAAAACAAGTGGTAGACATGGGCCTCTCTCCTCCAGCAGTACCCACTTAAACAGAAGAAAGATGTAGAGAATTTCAACCTGTAGAGAAGAATTTATATAAGGGAGGGTGTGAGAAGGAAACAAAATGAAATGGAATGTGATTAACAGAGCAATGATCTGGCACTAACTTATATATAACCTTATTTTATTCACATTTGTTTCAAATGGGTTTTCCCTATCTTCTTGTCGGAAGATAAGCTATCGAGGACAGAGGCTAAACTTTCTTTAAATTGCCAGTGCTAGATACACACTTGAGCCTTTATCAATTTTCTTTTGCTTCTGACTTCCACAAATTGAAATCTTCCCTTGCCTGTATTTCCAGGGGCATCACAAAGAGAAGAAACAGTACAGGATATTGCTATCTCTCTAGCCTTATCCTCAGTTTATTTCCTTGAGAAATAGAAGCTTTTGGATAAGCAAGAGCAAACAGCAATGTAATGAAAGCAGGTGAAGTCTGACCTCCCACCTAACTTACTCATGGTTTTACCCTCATAGAGAAGTAAAGAGTATTCTTATATTTCCCTAGATATGTCCATTTGTTCACATCCTTTGATGCACTCCATTTCCTGGACATGCTTCCATTGTTTTAGTCATTGTTGCTGACATATCATGACATTTTTACCATTCTCTTAAACCACAAATCCTAGTGAGACTGTAAGATTGTAAATCAGGGAAACGAGGAGGCAGTCTTCAAACCACTGTAAAAGAATCTAAAATGGTTTTGATCGGGTTTTAGATTGAAGCTGAGTTTTAGTCCAAGTCACCCTGCTATCATTTCAAACCACTGTTGATGGCAATGACATGCAGCTTGTATTTTTGTTTTCTCAATAACTACACTCTCTGTGGTAAAATTTGTATAAACAAGATAATAGTTGGAATTTTTTTGTATTTAATCAGAGTTGTGCTCTATTGTGAGTCAGCATTTTAGTGTATTCTGTTTTCCTACTCCTACAGGACTGTATGCTGTGACTTTTAAATTTAGAACATTGGGTCTGAACAAACAATGAATCATAACCTTTCAGAAAAGATGATGAAACTATTTTTTACTTCAAGGGAAACAAGCTATAAATGCTAAAGAAGCTAGTGATTTATTATTTACAATAACATAATTTTTAAATTGAGAATTAATAACAAATGGAAAGCTTAGTGATGTTGCAACAGTGTGGCCATAAGCAACCCAGGCAATTCTATCAGAATGTAATGTAAGAATTAACTTAATGGTGCTTCCAAGTAAATTTTTAAGTAAGGAAAAGACTCTTCATGGATGTTTCTAATAACTTAATGTGCCTTTTCACATTGGAAATGATTGAAATGTCAATATTCATTTAGAAGTTGGAATTTGGTGGGGAAAGAGAGACCATGCTAATTGATGAAGACATATAGATTTTCTATAAAATATCTTGGCTTAAAAATTATGTAGATTGTATCTTCCTTTTCCCTCCATATGCCCTCCCCTCATACGTTATTTCAATTTATGTTTGGCCTAGAAAGGCATATTGTTGTAATTTTCATTTTATGGGTAAGGATATTAAGACACAATGGAACAAGAACCCAAATTTAAAAATCAGCTGGGCAACCAGAAGTAGCAATTGTTCCCATGCCAGACCTATGCATATTCTAGAAGACTAGACATACCTTGAGAAATTCGGAGAAATTTCTCAGGATATGTACTCAGGATATTGCTATGGTCTGAAGTTTGAAATTTATATGTTGTAATACTAACCCCCAAAGATGATGGTATTAGAAAGTATGGCCTTTGGGTGGTCACGTCATGAGAGTAGATCCCTCATGAATGGATTTAGTGCCTTTATAAAAGATATTCCACAGAGCTTTTTAGTCCCTTCTGCCATGTGAAAATACCATGAGAAGTTTGTGACCCCAAAAAGGGTCCTCACCTGACCATGCTGATCTTGAACTTTTAGCCTTTAGAACCGTAAGTAATACATTTCTGCTGTTTATAAACCACCTAGTCTTTGGTATTTTGTTCTAGCAGCCCAAATAAGAAAAGACAGATGCAGCAGTTCTATGATCTGGGCCAGTTTCTTCTCAGGACCACCATGTTTGCAACCTTAATGCATTAGAATAAGATGAAGGTCTTGGAGAAGCTTTGATCTAATCTCCCTTCAAGAACAAACCTTTTCTGTAAGTGAAGTTAGGTGGCAGCTACCAGCTGCAGTGCCTTCAGGATCTGTGGCAACATTTCATCTGAGACTACCATCTTCCTGGGAAACCTTAGCCAATAACAGAATATGGCGGAATTAATAAGACCTGACCATTTCTGCCCAATGCAGGACTACTCTCTGAGTAGTCTTTGCATTGGAGCTCCCCTAGTAAGGTGACCAGATTTTAACATTGGTAAAGTGGGACACCATTGACCAGGGGTGAGGGGGTTCTTGATTAAAAATTTGGTCTATCTCCAGCCGTTCCCTAGCTTGTCGTGCATTCTTTCCAAAAATCGGAACTTTTATAAAACGCTGCGGGACGTGGGAAAATTGTTAAAAATCGGGACTGTCCCGCCAAAAGCGAGACATCTGGTTACCCTACATCTAGAGTGACTGAGACTTTGTCAGAGCTCCAGCACAACCTAGGACTCTTCTTACACAATACTGCTTCTCTCTCTACCTTCATGTATAGGGGTCAAAACAGTCTGAAAGCTTTCCTTGCTTATGCCTGCTGGCACTGTCCTTATAATTCATGGTTTTACCACCCTTAAATATTTTGCACTCTTAACTCCACCTTGCTGTCTACTTTCTGGAGAACCTGAACTGACATAGCCTGTCTACAACATCATTAGTTGGCAGAGGGAGGCCTGTTTATATTGACTACTATAATATCACTCTCATATAGCTGGAGGGGTAGAACTAAGACTTTGTGATGCTCACCTGACCAAACATGTACACATCACTGATTTCTTTTGTTTTATATCTTTAGTCAGTCCCAGTGTAGGTATAATTGTGACCTAAGGTAGTGAAGCAAAACATTTTCACTTTCATGACTAGTAAAATAAATAAAATATATATTGAGGGATTGATAATAGTGTTCCCAGATTTTTTTTTTTTTTTTAACCAGGTGAAGGAATTAAAAAGGATCTACATATACTGTCATGGCTGTTTCATAAAACACAATACTTTTTAACAACAAAAAATAGAAACAACATGATATAAGAGTCAAGAGTGGTTTTTCTCATAGTAGGATAGTTGAAAAAACTACACTGACCTATTAGAAATAATTATCATGCAAAAATAATAGCAAAACAAGCTAGAGCATCAGCCTTCTCCCTTATAGGATTAACTGCCACAGGAATTGCCCTTCCATTGTAAACAATTACAAACCAGACACAATATATGAAATAAAAGATTCCAGACATTAGATAGCAGGTGCCACAGAATGATACTTTCTAAGAGAAGAGGAATGGGTGAGGTAAGTCCTATGATAACCCTGCTTACTGCTTAGGGAAGTTCCCAAGCTTAAGAATGGTATCATCAAATTGAGGAAAGTTGAGAAGGAGATGTGTCAAGTCTACAGATGAGTGCTTATATGGTCATCCATGGGGTGAAACTACCTAAGGGTTGGAGTTCAGTAAAAGCAGTAGGAAAAGCAATTCTCAGAGCTCATCAAGGCTGAATATAGTGCATGATTCTACCAACCAGAGTGGAGGAATTTTATTGAAAATGCAGACATGGATAGAGTTGTCATAAATGTTATGCATTAGTTGTGGGGCAAAATTATTTCCAGAATAAAGGTTAGTCTAGACCTGCCATAAACAAGTATAAAAGAAGCCTTAAAGGGATCAAGGTGATTCACAAGTGACTTAATTGCACACCAGAACAAGTTCAACACCCTAAGAAAAGAAAAGAAAATTCAGCACCAAAAAACATAAAATTGAAAATACCCAACATCCAATTATAGGCATGGAAAGAGGTAGGAAAATATGACTCATTCCAGAATAAAAACCAATCAATAGAAACATATAAATTAAAAAAAAAATAGAGACTATGAAATTAGAAAAGAAGGACCATTATCCATCTATAAACATTTTTTATAAATATTTTCAAAGATATAAAGGAACACATGAAAGGATAAGAAGAGATATAAAGAATAATTTTTAAAAATCCAAATTCAACTTGCAAAAAATATTACAATATCTAAAAAAAACCAAACATTCAGTGGGATTAGTATCAGAGTAAACACTGTAGTATTAAAGATCAGTGAATCTGAATACATAGAAATAGAAACTACCCAGAATGAAGAGAAAAAAATTTAGTGTCCTATCCTGTGGCCTGAAGTGCAATATTAAGAGGCCTAACATATGTAATTGGACTCCTAGAAGGAGAATTAAGATCAGAGTAGAGGACAGAAAAATAGTATGGAGAAGTTAGAGCCATTACATTTTTCTTTTTTGATTAAAAACTCTAAACTCCCAAATATAGGACAATAAACCTAAGTAGAAAAACAAAGAAAATCACATAAAGATACACTGTAATCAAATTTATTTTTAAAAATAGTGATAAATATAAAACCTTAAAAGTAGCCAGAGGATAAAATACATATTATATACCATCGAGCTAGGAGAATGTTAGCAGACTTCTCATCATAAACAAAGAAGGCTCAAGACAATGGAACATGAGAAACCAGAATGGCTCAGTGGATTAAGTGCTTGCTTTGCAGCACTGGGGTCCAAGGATCGAGTCCCAACCCTGGCTTGTGTGGACCCATATGCTGAACTGGGGTGTGCCTCCCAAGCGGGAGCCCCCCAGCCTTGTTCCTGTGCTGTGAGTCCCTGGCCCACCTGTGTGGAATGAAACTTGTTGAAAACTGATGACATACAACTATGGAGACTGCTCTGGGCCTTCCTGCTTCTCTCTGTCTCTGTCTCTCTCCCTCTGTCAAAAACAATAAAAATAAATCTTAAAAAAAAAAATACAATGAAACAATATCCCTATAGCACTCAAAAACAAATTGCCTAGCTAGAATTCTGTACCCAACAAGTCTTTCAAAAATCTAGGAGAAATAAACACTTTTTCAAACTAACAAAAGTAGAATTAACAATCCACTAATTTTTAAAAATGAAACAAACCACCCACTATCCTGTCACTTACTACAAATATTATTATTTAGTAGCCCTTGTGCAGATACACACATATTTCCATATAGTTGTAATTATTGAAAGATAATTGCTTGGTGGTCTGCATTTTAACTTAACACAGAATAGTATATCCATTTTTAGCAGAAGCAAGGTTGGAATTACCTAAGTATTTCTGCACCTAAACAATTTGTAAGATGTATACTAAAACTTAATGGAGAAGCAAAGGGTAGGAAGCTAACATTTATGGAACACTTACAAGGACCAGGCCCTGTGCCAGGTGCTTTACACATTTGATTTTATTTAATCCTCTTAACAACTGTATGAGGTAGGTGTTATTATCTCCATTTTATAGAAAAACAAACTGTAATTTCAAAATAACTCAATTATCAGATTACCAAAGATCATCACTGGACAAGCTTAGATGTGACTGCTAATATGCTCAACCCAGATTTTCTAATGATGATAAGAATAAGTCAGAATAATATTTACCAATGTTTGTCTTATGAAACCCCCTTGTCATAGAAAATTTAAAAGGACGTGGAGAGGCAGAGAGAGAGAGAATGGGAGGGAAAGAAGAGAGAAGTTGAAAGTCATACATTACACATTCAGTTATACATAATATAGTGTATCTCTTTCTAAAAGTTTTGAGAAGCTTTAGGTGAAAATTTCAAAAGCTCTTTTCTATAGGATATCTCAGGGTTTTGATATATTAAAGTATACTTTGAATTTCCCATTTTTTTGAGCAAGAATATTGTAACACTATTTCCATCAAACACATTTTGGGAAATCCTGACCCATAACATCATTCATAATTTATGCAGTGGACTTGCTGGTTAATTTTAAGAATTTCAAGAATACATTCTATGACAGTGTCCATAAAAAATTTCATCTTATTATTTATTTTATCAAATGAATAATATACCTTGGGGCTAAGCCATGAAATGATGTAGAAACATAGGCCTGTAGGCCTGGAAGAGATCACAAGAACTCAAATAGGCCACCTCCCAGGCTTCAGAGAGGACCACACCTAAGCCATCGTGAACAGATGGGTATCTAGCATGTTGTAAAAGACCTCCAGGGAAGAAAATTCCATAACCTCTCTGTAACTTATTCCAGATGCCCAGTTCTTCTGAGAAAAAGATGAGCTCCTTGAAGCTTTTCTAGTCTATTGTACATGTACTGAGTGTTTCGTCATCATGGTGGTATATTATATGTGTTTAGATTTTTAAAAGGGTACTGGTGAAAGTAAGATGGAGATCCTACATGTGTATCTCTATATATTTATAGGTATCTAAGATGCCATATATAGATACATTTTCTATGTATATATGTATGTATGTATTATCTATCTATCATCTATCTATGTATCTATAACACAGGAATTAAAAAGGTCACCTCAGAATCACCTTTGACATCTTCTATCTATTTTCAGTTTCAATTAGTCATCTTATCCTACAACTTTATCTTTGAAGTGTCTCTTCATTAAATCCCATCCTCTTTTACACTTGCCACCCATAGTTGAAATTCATTCTTGCTAAGTTGGATCTTTCAAACAACTCTTGACTAATTTCCATATCTCTAGACTCTGTTCTTTCTACTTTGCCCCATCACGCTAAAACATTTATTTTAGAAGAGCAGCTCTATCATGTCACGTCTATGTCTACCATTTTTGGTGACTTCCTATTCCCAACAGTGTAAATGTGAACTCCATGGGCTGGCTTATTTCATACTTTGTGATTTCGTCCCAACTTCCCTTTCTAGTCTTGTCTGTAGTCATTGTCCACCACACACTCAACAGGGCACTCACGGTGAACATTTTTTCATGACCCTATAGATTTTTATGCTTTCATACCCTAGATTTTTTTCATTCCTCCTGTCTGAAGTTTCATTTCCTCCCATCTTTGTGATGTTTTTAATTGTCTGCCAAGTCCTAGCTCCTCTGTGAAATTTATCTAGGTCTCTCCAAGCCAAACTAAATATTTTCTCATCTTTTTTTTTTCCTTTCCAAAATTTTTGCACATGCTCACTCATATCACTTAGAAAGTTATGTCACAGAATGTGGGAGATAGTCTGTCAATGGATGATGTGACTGCTATGGAGAGGTGTAATGGGCAGAGACTGAAAGGGATGGATAGAGGGAGAATAGGGTGACTGCCTGACCAGCAAAGGAAAATGGTGATCATGAGGATGGTGGTGAATGTGAGGAGAGAAAAAATATATATGAAGATCCATCTGCTGGGGAATGAGAGTACTCTGACTGTAATTGAGAAATAAATGGACAGGCACAGGGCAGAGGGCAGCTTCCCAGTGTCTTGTGAAACCAAGAAGATAGCACACAAGATAGGCTGCAGCTACAGAAGCAAGAAACCTCCACAGGAAGAACCTCCACCCTCTCCACCATCCTCAGGATGAACTGTGTCAAGGCCAGTAACATGGGAGTAGGAAAAGGATAGTTGTCAATGTCACATTGCAAGCACAGCTGTCATCGTTTTATGTTACAGTTATTTTATATCTCTCTATGGTAAGAGTACCTGTCTAGCATTAGCCATTTTAGTTGTTCTCAGGAGTTTTGGTTGGGAAAAGAGGGAGTACGCCAACTTGGCAACATTCCTGAAGCTCGTGATCTGGGGACATTTCCAATAAATCACAGTAATGAGTATGTCTAATAGCATTGTTGAGTTGGTGAAGAATACATGAACTAGAGATGCATGACCTTAGGAAATATCCATCTAAGAAGGTCTCAGGAGTTCATAGTTCATTCAACCATAGAGAAATAAGAGCAAGGTTTTAAAACACTATGACTCAAACATATAAGACAAGTATTTTTTTCCTTTTAAGTAGTTACCTTAGG
>PVKE010013176.1:0-36997 GCA_004027555.1 Craseonycteris thonglongyai | reverse complement strand
CATGTAAACTTCATGTGGCGACGTAAACTTCAATGAATTAAATAAACTCAGTGGTACTTGTCACATTTATAATACATGTAGCCAGTAGCTACTGTAGGGCCAGCAAATAGAAAATTTTCACCATCACAGGAAGTTCTACTGGATGAGGCTGCTCCTAAGTAAACCAGAGTGAGACTTAGAGGGTTAGTTTTAGGTTTAATATCAACAGAAAGATGCAAATTCCAGGTTTTCTCAAAACTCTCATGACAAGGGTGAACTGGGGGTATGGGAATAAAGAGGCTCTTAACAGCTGAGGACACCGCTCTGCTATACCCAGATGGAAGGCAACAGCCCTCAGGATTAGTCAGATAACATGTGGAAACATCATGGTTTCATTTCAAGGCCACCATCAAACCAGAATGCCAATGAGGAAAGGCTGAGGAACCAGGTAGCATTTAACATTGAGAAAAGACAGAGCCTACTGGTGACATCACAGCTGTCTTGAATGATTTGTGATTGCTGTACAGCTGAGATTAAGAACCAACATGTATGAGGTATAAACCTGTGGTTCTACACAAGCAGACTTTGGCTCAAAAAAGAAGTGGGAAAGCCAAGATGGCTCAGCGGGTAAAGCACTTGCTCGCTTTGCAGCCCTGGGGACAAAGGATTGAATCCTGGCCCCAGCCTGTGTGAACCGATGTGCTGAACTGGGGTGTGCTTCCCATGCTGGAGGCCTACGGTTCGGTTCTCGCCCCCTACTCCAAATCAGCCCCTGGCTCAAGGGGGTGTGCCTCCCATGCAGGAGACTCCCAGCCGGATTCCTGCCCTGAGTGACCCCGCCCACCTGTGCAGAACGAAAAAAACCATGTTGAAAACTGATGACATGCAACTGTGGAGACTGCTCTGGGCCCTCCCTGCTCTCTGTCTCTGTCAAAAAACAGTAAAATAAATCTTAGAAGAAAAAAAAAGAGGAAGAAGCACACCTGGAGGCATGCAATTGTGAGAAACCGCTGTCGTTGAAAATTGGTCACTATACCACTTGCAGGTAATCAGGACAGACTGATTACCTTCACGATCACATACATTATAGGATAAACCTATATAAAATGAGAGATTGACTAGGAAACTCTAGTACTTCTTCAAATTCTAAACCAGCCTCATTTTGGAAAGACACAATGTCCAAAGACACCCCACTGAGCAGAACCGGTGGTGCTGATGCAAACTAACACATAATCACTATCTGGGTCTTGCCTTGTTGGTGCTGTTGAGTAAGGTGAGAATATCTCCTTTTTTCATGGTGACCTCTCGGGGACTCTTCTCCTGATAGTCGTAGAGTGCCAAGACCAGCTCTTTCCCAGTCTCGTCATCCATGGGGGCCACTTGTTGCTGAAAATCCAAGGAAGGGCAAACACAGTTAGATTAAGGATGTTCGTGACGTGTCACAGCACAACAGAGCCCTACTTCAACAGCTGTACCAATTTTACGAGATACACACTTAGACGTGTTCTTCTCTGACACCACCAATGAAATCAGATTTAATAACTGGCTATCTGGTGTCTTTTAAAACTTGTTTTCAACAGCCTATAAACCTTTGTGTTATAAGACTTAACAGCAAGGTCACAAAAATGTGGTTGCCCGGGACCGTGACACCTGTTGGCAGGCTCTGGGTCCCGCCGCCACTCCTGCTGCCTCCCCCACCCCCAGGTTACTCCAGTGGCTGACAGGGGCACGGCGCTCACCCGGCAGGACTGAGCTTGCTCCCGCAATGCCTGAATGCTGCTGCCGTAGGCGCTGAGGTCCGACATCAAAGCTTCGTGCTTCTTCAGCAGAGCCTGAAACCAAAACTGCACGGTGACCCGGCGCAAGGGGCCAGAACCCATCCCAGCTGCGTCCTTTGGTTACATGACGACTTGACTTGCCACCCCCTGCTCTACACTGCCCCTTTGAATAAACATTCGATTTGGAGGAAGTACTAACTGTGACTTACAGGATCTTTTCACACTGTCTTTACACAATTATGCAACAGTGGGGTACATTAGGATACATAAAGAACAGCATCGACTTATCAGTGAACCCACCACTCATCTTAAGCAATCAACTCCCGGTAAGTTGAAGCTGGCTATATACACCACCCTCCTGGAAGATATGCCCTTCCCTCGCCACATCTGAGGCTGCTCTCCACTACCATTTTCAAAGATTTTCAGTTCTCCCACCTTTTGAGAGAATAAAATATCATGTCAACATTCAACTCATCTGGTCTTTGTAAAGACTGGCAAGAAAATGGGCAGGCACAGGAAGTACACCTAGACCTTTATGAATGAAACTTAAGAGTTTCAGTGAAAATACAGATATCAGGGAAAGCGAGATGGCTCAGTGGGTTGAGCGCTCACTTTGCAGCCCCGGGGACCGAGGATCGAATCCCGGCCCCGGCCCGTGTGGACCCATATGCTGAACTGGGGAGTGTTCCCAGTTCAGTTCTCACCGGGGTGAGACCCCGGCCCAGTTCCTGCCCTGTGCAGCCCCGCCCACCTGTGGAATGAAACTACGTGGAAAAACCAATGACGTGCAACTATGGAGACTGTTCTGGGCCCTCCCCCTTCTCTCTGTCTCTGTCTATCAAAAACAATAAAAATAAAAAAATTAAAAAAAAGAAAATACAGATATCAGCAAAAGACTGTGTTCATGCCATGTACGCAAATGGTGGATGGGAGAAAAAACAAGGGTGACCATTAATGGCGAGGGCAGTTGACAAACAGGCAGTCTTCTCTCTCCTTTGCTATAACCAACTTTCCATCATAAAAAGTAAAAATGACTCCAAAACCCCTTAAAAAACAATCAACGTGAGGCTGCACCTTCCATACCTGTTCTTTTTCCTAACCGGCCTCCAAGCCTGAGCCAGGGCAGGCTCCCCAGCAAGCACGACACCCCCCGAGCTCAGTCACCTCAGCGGAGTCCTCGTCCTTCCCGTAGTCCGTGCTGGCCACGATGGGTTCCTTCTCCCGCATCCAGGACTCAGCCTCATTGGCATCAGCAAAGTACTGCTGGGCCTGCAGTGAGTCCTCTAGGTCCTGCCGCCGCTGGGAGGCCTTGGCTTTGAGCGACTCCCACTTCTGGTTCAGCTCATTGAGCTTGGCCTTCACGTCCTCCGCAGCAAAATGGCCTGGGAGGTGGGCAAGGGGGAGGAGGACATGGAAAAGCATGCTGACACGATGCAGGACAGAAACAATCTTCCGAGCTCACTTCTGTCACTACATTCTGGGGAGCTGGGCCTCTTCACAGGCCAAGTGTTGCAACAGGGTCCCAATCCAACCTCTTAACGAGTTTGCTCATTTTTCTGCCGTCTCAAACCATGAGCTCCATCTAGAGCAAGTTTGTCCAACCCGCAGCCCAGGACGGCTTCGAATGCAGCCCAACACAAATTCATGTTTTCTTAAAACATGAGAATTTTTTGTAATTTTTTTTTTTTTTTAGTTCATCAGCTATTGTTTATGTATTTTATGTGTGGCCCAAAACAATTCTTCATCCAATGTGGTTCAGTAAAGCCAAAATGTTGGACACCCCAGATGTAGACTGTAAGAATCAGATATCCCAAGTTGGCATCAATGATGTTATTTTGAAGAAATAATAAAGATGATAGCACCCCTGTATTTCTGAGTCACCAAGACTTTTTCATCATCCGGTGTTGCTATCCCCACTTCCAGATAAGAAATTCAGGTTCAGAGAGACTAAGGTCTAGTCATGGTCATTTGGTTAAGAGAGAATGGGGATGGTCTTCAATCCCATACCCAGTCTGACTCAAGTCCATGCACTTAACCTTCCAAGGTGGGAGATACAAAGAACAAAAGCAAAGCCATTTTCCAATGGTAACCACTCACCTTCCTCCACCATGGCATTCCCCTTCTGTGTGACTGCTTTGATGCGGGGCTCATGTCCAGCAATTTCTGCCTGTAGGGCTTGGTGTTTCTTTAGCAGATTCTGGACTCCAATCAAATCTTTGCCTGAAAGCAGAAAAAACCACCGAGTCATCCCAGCCATCAAAAGTCAGCACCGATACTCCCACAGCCTCCACCATGGTTCCAGTTTAACTTAAACTTGACCTGGCTCAATCAGACATGCGTCCCATCCCTTCAGGCCGTAGGGCAAATAGATCCCTTTCCTAATTTAATGCTTAGCTGACGGAGGCAGACTGACCTCTGTTGGTGGACGCAGCAATGGGCTCCTTCTCACGGATCCACGTCTCCTCATCCTCAACATCCCGGAAGAGCTGCTGCAAACGCAGAGAATCAGCCAGCTTCTGCTTCCGGGCGACCATGGGCTCCTTGAGAGCCTCGTAGCGAGCCACGAGGGCTTCCTGCTTCTTCTTGATGTTTTCAGCATCAAAATGACCAGCGTCCTGGAACTGGCGGGCCTGGATGGTGATGCCATCAATTCGGTCCTGGGAATGGGAGAACAATCAGGGCTAAGCAACTCTGTTCTGGACATTCCTCGGTTAACTTTATTTTTTCCAGTGTGGTTTGATCACAGACGAAGAAAAATTAACACGTTTCTTTTCCTACTCCGGAGGGTATCCCTTCTCCTATCTCTTTCCCTCAGGTTGTGCTCCCAGAAAGCTCTGTGGGGAGATGAGTGAACTGGAGCAGAAGTATATCCAGCATGGGGTTATCTAGAAAAATCAACACATCACCCTCCCCTAAACCAGTCTGCCCTCGAATCAGATGCCCTCCCTCACAGTGATCGCGTCTGCACCTTGGCCTAGCAGCACCAGCTCCCTACCTGGTGGGCAGCCACATCAGCCTCCAGCAGGGCGTGCTTCTTCTGCAGGTTCTGAACACTGGTGAGGTCTTTGCCATAGTCGTCCGAAGCCAAGTGGCCCTCCACCTCGTACAGCCACAGTTCAATGTCCTCGACATTGCGATTGAACTGCTGCTGCTGGTTAGCCTCACGGAGCTTTATTCCTAGTCAGAGGGGCAGTAGGGTTTTCTGCTTATTAACATCCTCCCACCAATACCGCTCATGGGCAATGGTATCTTAGTGAAGGACTATGGGCAGGCTGTCGTTACTGCTTCACCTCTATCCCAAAGGTAAAGAAAAACTGCAACCTCCGCTCTACCTTCTAGATGCTGACTTGGAAGGTATTGAAAAGCATTCTGACCCCCAGGAGATCAGGGCCCTTGAGAAGGATTAAGAACTGAGACTTAGTAAATGCCCTTGGCTCACAGTATTTGTAGTAACAAGCCAAACCATCTCTTTCTCATTCAGGCCCCACCAACTGGCATGCTCAACTGTGGTTACCAAATGAGGCACGCATGGAGAGCCCACGGCAGCAACTTCTACATGGAAATGAGCCTGAATGTCCAAGGCCAGCCACCTCCCCTTCCTGGGTGGCATAGGCCCCTAAGACTCTTAACCAGGAAGGAGCAGTTAATTTCTGAAATGTTCCTATCACCATCCAGGGCAGCACTCTCTCACCTTTCAGTTCAGTGGCCTCCAGCAGCTTCTTCCACAAACTGATGACCTCATTCATACGAGCTGCCACCTCGTCCTTGGCATAGTGGTTGACGTCGATCAGCTTCTGCCCAGCTTTCTCCAGGGCATCAATGCGGCTTTGGTTTGCTGAGAGTTCAGCCTCAAAAGCCTGATGCTTCTGGACTTTTCCTTGTAGGTTGGATGGGTCCTGCCAATAAAGGAAAGAAAGGGATTCTATTGTGAACCTGAGTATGTTACCTCACACTAATTTCACACTCATCTTTACAAAGGGATATGTAAAAAACAGTCAGCTTTACATTAAATAGTGTGAGTTTTAATTCCCTATTTCTTTTTTTTATTGTTTTGTTTTTTTTTTTGAGAGAGAGAGAGAGAGAGAGAGATACAGAGACAGAGAGAGAACTGAAATGGGGGCACTCCCCAGTTCAGTATATGGGTCCACACGGGCCGGGCCGGGATTCGATCCTCAGTCCGTGGTGCTGCAGTGAGCACTTAACCCACTGAGCCATCCCAGCTTCCCCCTATTTCTTTTTTAACTACAATTTATTTGTGGAGATGTGTTAAGCTTACTGATCAAGTGTGACCTGGCAAAGCTAATAGTATATTACCTTATATGCTTCGTCTGTGGCAGTTTTCATCTTCTCATTGACCCAACTCTTGAGCTCATCGGAATCACGAAAAAACTGTTGCAAGTGGAAGGAATCAGCCAGCTGGGCCCGGCGATACATGGCTCTCTCATGAAGGGCGTTGCGGCGGCTCAACAGCTGGAAGACAAGGATCCACGTGAGTGCTTACTCCTCACTCCCCAAAGACTTCCATCTTAGAGGGGACATCCGTGCACAAATGGGAGGTGCACTTACAGCATCTCGGCGAGTAGCCACATCTTCCATGGCATAGTGGTTGTTCTGAATGAGCTTGGTTGCAAATTCATCCAGTGCCTAGGAAGGGAGAAGGAGAACCCTTTACTGGTAAGCAGACTATTATTCCACAGCTGGGCCTCCAGGGAAGTGATTGCTAACCAGGTCACAAAATGCTCTAAACTTCACACAGGTCAAGGTTTCACTCTAAGGTCTGCTAAGACAGCATTTACCCCTGAATTTCTGAGCTGTTGTTTGATGTTACTACTGGTCAGATATAACAATACTATGCTGGCTCTGTTAAAGACTAGAGATACTAGCTGCAGCATGACCTGACCAGGGTCAGACACAGGTTAAGAGCCTTCCAATTCTAAGATCTGTGCCCAATAAGAAAGACTCTTACACTAATTGTTCTTTTCCTTATATTAATTCATAACTACTTCTAGTAAAAGTAAATCTCAATCTGCAGGAGAATATTTTCATCCTATGGAGTTGTGTTGTCTCCCCATGACACATCATCACCAAAGATTTTAAGCACCCACAGGTGCCTTTCACACTGATCCCTCACCAAATATGCTCAGAAACCTTTCAGAAAAATAAGTGACTTCTGGTTTACTCTACAGATTGCTTGAAGGCACCCACAACAAGGAGAGGTCTTACTGTGATCTTTTCCTCCTGGGCACTGAGGGATTTCTCAAAGTCCTCATGCTTCTTGAGAAGCGCTTCCACACTATCTAAGGAATCTCCCAAGTCTTCATTCAACAGGAAAGCCTGGCAGAAGGAAACAGTGTTTAGAACAGTGTCCTCTTCCTGTCCTCTCTTAAGGCTGGAAAGCAAAGGATGTTTTGGCCAAAATACAAAAAAGAAGGAAAGTGATTCTTTGGCTATTAAGCTTGTAAGATTTCTTCTGGAAAGCCGAGATCCCTTTCAGATTCACTTAAAATTGTTCCGATGGGGAAAGCTGGGATGGCTCAGCGGGTTAAGCACTCGCTTTGAAGCCCCGGGGACCGAGGATCGAGTCCTGGCCCTGGCCCATGCGGACCCACATGCCCTGCGCAGCCCTGTGCCCGCCTGTGGAGTGAAACTATATGGAACACTAATGTCAACTATGGAGACTGCTCTGGGCCCTCCCCCATCTCTCTGTCAAAAATCCATAAAATAAATCTTTAAAATTGTTCCGATGACAGAATGAAACTTTCGTTACATATTCTACTGACACTTTTTCAAATAGCTTTTATTATTTCTATTAGATTCAGATTATGTGTAATGCTAAGTTTTAAAGAAAACAATGTCTTTGATAAAAAAACAATTTGAAAACCCGCGGCCCTTACTGAGGGCCTTGCGAGCTCAGCAGTGAGAACTGCTAGCGGAGATAACAGGGGCTGGCTCAGAACCGCCTTTTCACTGGATTTAGAACTGAGATGGTAATGACTTCCTACCCCCAATAAACCAGCTCAGAGGCCAACGAAACAGAGCCAGAGACTCTGTCTCAATGGGCTGGCAGGTTGCTGTTCACGAGCCGCCTACCTCCTGTTTGCTCATCCAGTTGTCCACCTGCTCCGTGTCGCGGTAGAAGAGCTGCAGGTCCATGCACTGCTCGTACTGCTGCCGGCGCAGCTCCCACAGCTCCAGCAGGGAGGCTCGTTCCTCAGAGAGAACTGTCAGCTTGAGGGAGAGGAGACAGATGGGTGGAAGCGGCAGGCCTGAGGCCCTTCAGTCAGACATAAAGGCTGCCTCAGAATTTCTAACCCTCATCCTCATCTCCAGGCCTTTCTTCTACTATGCAAAAGGGGACAAATCACATCCACTCATGTGTGACAGTCAAGTCATGAGAAGTCACACAAGTCCTGGGCAGCTTGCATGTTCACGCTGAATACAAGAGGGACAGCCCTGTTCCAACTACTCTAGGATTTACTGCCAAATTATCACAAATGACTTCAGTAAAACCGCTAAGGAAACTCCTAGGCACACACACAAAAAGGGCTTCTATCTAAAAGTGAGGCCATACAAATGGAGTAGGAACTCTGAGTTAAGAACCTTCAGGTGACTGGGGACTCCATAAAACATGTTAAATAGTTCATGAATGCCCCAGGCATAATTTGTAGTTTCCAAAGCTATTGACAACAAAGCCATGAAGTATCTTCTCTTACTCTATATATAACATTTCAAAATATATATACCCTTATATAAAGTTCTTCAGGCAACTTTATACTCAAAGATACTTTGAAATTCATACACATTGGGGAAGCCGGGATGGCTTGGTGGGTTAAGCGCTCACTTTGCAGCGCTGGGGACCGCGGATCGGGTCCCGGCCCCGGCCCGTGAGGAACCATATGCTGAACTGGGAGCTCCCCCAGTTCAGTTCTCTCTCTCTCTCTGTATCTCTCTCTCTCTCTCCCTCTCTGTCAAAAATAAATAAATAAATAACAATATATTTTAAGAAATTCATACACATTAATTTGATAAAACTTTGTTTCCTCTTGGCGTCAACTACTAATGTACAACTCAACTTTCTGCAGTCTCTTTTAACCCTGTGGAGGTCATGGCTACTGAGATACAAACTCTTTTCTTAAATATTTTTACATATATTGGGTGCAATATCTTATTTTTAATTTTATATTTTTGTTTGATAATTTCTATATTGTAACTGAAAATAAGTTTAAAAATCATGTATCTTATTATATTTGTAGTTTTTAAATTTGTTTTTGCATTTCAGCACGTACTAACAATGAACGTTATCTCTCGGATACACGTGACCCATCCTGTAATTTTGTTGAAGAGACCTTTGCAGGGTTAAGCAGGAAATACATTCAACCACCACATACTACTATACATATATCTTCTTTTTCAATCTCTGGAGAAGCTGCTCCTTAACCTCCTGGTGGATCGCCATCTACGTTTTCTCATACCTCATGGTGAATGCCATGTCGGGACATTTAAGGATGGATAACAGCTTTCAGAAAGATGTTGAATAAAAGAGTCTTGTCTTCTCTCTTACCTTCTCCTTCACTTCATCTGAGGCGTAATGACCAGCAGCAAGCAAGGCCTGTCCAGATTCATCGGCAGATTTAAAGCTGTCTTCATGAGCATCAATTTCACCCTACAGGGCAAAAGAGGCACAGTTTATGCCCAGATTGTGTAAAAGAAAAGTAAGTTGTTGAGTTTAAAATTACCGTCACAAAGTAGAATACCACATCTAGAATGAAGAAAAGAAAGATAAGGCCAGGTTTCCTAAACTCAGCTAAGGCCATTAGAACATGAGAACAGCACTTACTAAGGAGCCTTTTTCCTACTGGCTTTTCATGTCACCTCTATCAAATTCTGAAGTTTCCATACATTCACAGGGTCTGAGCACTCTGTCTTCTGTTCTGTTGGTGTGTCATCCTTGTGCCAAATGGATTTGTTTACTATGACTTTTGGTATCTGTATAGGAACTACCCGTACACAAAGTTTCAACCATTCAGACTAAAGTGCTATATTGATGACTTATGTGCTCCTCTTTACTTGTAAAAGATCTTGGCACATTACCTTATGTTCCTGATGCCGATCCAGAAGGGCTTCCGCACCAGCCACATCATTGGCAAGCTCGTCCGCGTTGATGAGCGCTTTCATCTCAGTCACCCAGCTGGTGAGGTCACGGAAGTCAGCAAGGAAGCGCTGAAGCCTAGGGAAGAGCAAAGAGAAGTCATTAGACCAGCGGTGTCCAACCTTCTGGCTTCCCTGGCCCACAATGGAAGAATTGTCTTAAGCCACACATAAAATACGCTAACAATAGCTAACGAGCAAAAACATTGCAAAAAAATCTCATGATGTTTTAAGAAAGTTTAAAAATTTGTGTTGAGCCACATTCAAAGCTGTCTTGGGCCACATGCTGCCCACAGTCTGTGGGTTGGACAAGCTTGTATTAGATGTTTTCAGTGGAGTTCCCAGAACGAAAGATGACTCCCTAAAGCCCTGAATTCTATGTTCTCAAGTCTAACAAACCATACAAACTCTATCTAGTCCTGGAAATATGGACTCTTTCAATCCAAAGAAAAGCAAGAGAAGGCTGAAGTCAACCTTTTAAAAGTTAGGTTCTGTCCATCACTAATTCCCTGGTCTTGTCCCTTACTTTTAACTTCCCTGTCACTCCCAAATCCAACCTCTGCTTAGTAAGAAGCTGAGAGGAAAATTCCCTTTCTAGTCCTTGATTTACTCAATTTTAACAGGGCATTTCCCATGGTGCTTACACCGCTAAGGTCTACTAGTCATGACGCAGTGATACAGAACAAAAGAAAGGTATTCATGAAGTTATAAATGCTATGTGTGTATACAACATGCACACTATGAAGCTGCCAGTCTCCAAACAAACGCAATATAGATTAAAAAAAGTCATCGCATTTTTTTGGCAGAGGAAACCCAGCAGGGTACCTGGAAGCTCTCTCAGCTTATAGAACTTATTAACCTGCCTTCGTCTCTTCTCTGAAAAGTCCAATAATACAGGCTGCCCAGCACTGGAAGGTTACTTCTACCTGTATGAGTCGTTGAGCCGAGCGTGTCTCTCTGCTGCCAAAGTGCGGATCTGCTCCCAGTTTGTAATCAGCTCCTGTCGCTTCACTTGAATTTGAGTGGCGCTCATAGGATGTGACTGCTGCAGGCGGTCAGCCTCAGCACACAGGGCTTTGACCTAGAAACCCACACTGTCAGAACTGCTCTCCTGATCCTCCGTAACTGTTTTATATACAGAATCAGCGGCTTTTAAAACCCACCTTGTCCTCTAATGCCGCCAGATCTCTCTCCAAACCTTCATGCTTTCGAAGTAGAGCCTGAACACTTGCCAAGTCTCTGCCAAAATCGTCAGAGGCCATTAACTGCTCCTTTTCCTTAATCCAGCTGATGGTCTCATCCACGTCCCTATGCAAAAAAGCACCAGTTAATCCAGAATTAGCACAGCTGTCTAGGTTTGGGAATGCCACAGTGGGCCAAGACTCAGTCAGCTCTGACATCTCATGAGTACAGGCCGTACACCTGAACCCTCTCAGTAGAAGTCCGTTCCCTGGAGCACCCCTACCCGGCCTGGTACCTGTTGAAGCGCTGAACCTCAGCTGCACCAAACAGCTTCCCCTGTCTCTGCAGAGCCAGTCCCTTCAGCCGCTGCCATGCTGTGTTCACTTCATCCTGCTTGGTCTTGATCAGCTCCTCCTCAGGGTGGCGCTCCTGAACAATGACAGGATGAGAGACAGACCTTGACCTACCACCCCTGGCAGCTCCAACTGCACCCCAGGGCTGGCTCCCCAAAAGGTGCTTTAGCAAACCTCCATTGTTCTGAATAAATATTGTTGTTCTGTGTGGAATGAAGTGACACTCACTCAATCAAAAAGAAACCCTATTCCTCTTACATAAAAAAGGGGCGAGTCTCATCTGTCCCTTGGAGCAAGGGGGTGAGTATGTGTGTGAAGCAGTCACATACACTAACACTAGCAGCAAGTCTGTATGTTGACAAACACTCCATCCGCCACCTGGGCAGCTCCATCAGCGTGCCCGCCTCTGCCTCAGTAGCTTGAAAATTTGGTATTTCACACGTTCACAAGGACGTGCAGCACCACTACCCATGAACACAATTTTCAGGGTTTATTCCCAACTTTAGACTGGAGATACTTCTCTAAAAGTATCCATCCCCACCAACCACATTTTTGGGGGGTTTGGTTTTAATAAACATGTCAAATAATAAGGTGGACAGAGCATTTCAGGGTTCTGGGTCCATCTGTGAAACACTGGGCTTGGCTACTCCTCCCGGCATAACTGGGTGGGCCCAGGATTTGGGGGCAGCACGTCTGTCCCTGGAAGGGTGGGGTGTTTCTGAAGAACACTGGCTCTTCTTTTACTTCATCACTGATCAGAAAGGGAGTAAAGTTACCAGGCCTGACACAAATCAGTACATTTAAAATCTGTACCCACAAATCAAATATCCTTAAAAGCAAAAACTGTCTAGTTCTTACTACTTGATATCTTTGGCGCACACTGACCCCTGTAATGAAAGGTGAGACTAAGGGAGCAGCTTATAGGACTGCACACATAGGTAATGGGGAAGAGTCGCATCACTCCTCTCTAAATGGTTCCACAGCTACGAGTGGAAAGCCCACTCATGAAAAGGTCCCTAGACTCCCCAAGTGAGCCCAAAAGAGCAATCAGGCATCAGTGGACACCTGCCAATCCTAAGAAGCATTTGCCACCACACCCTGGTCTGAGAAACCCTGATACCCAGCCTCAGCAGCCCAATAAAAAGTTTTACCAAGCCCTGTTCGAAAGTGGGGAGGAAACAGATCAGATACACTCTGCTCTTCCTGCCCTAGGCCACAAGTTATAAAGCATTTTCTAATTTAGGAATCATCGGTATTGCTGCCTTACTTAGCTATGGGCTTTAAAACATGCTTGGGGAAGCCGGGATGGCTCAGTGGGTTAAGCGCTCACTTTGCAGCGCCGGGGACCAGGGATCAAATCCCGGCCCCGGCCCGTGCGGAACCATATGCTGAACTGGGAGCTCCCCCAGTTCAGTTCTCTCTCTGTCTCTGTATCTCTCTCTCTCTGTCAAAAATAAAAAAAATAAATAAAAATATATTTAAAAAAAAGGATTAAAAAAAACCATGCTTACCAAAACTTCCTTACTCAGAAATTAGGGAACTTATCATCATCAAAACATTCTGAAAACACTAGATGGTTGGGGATGCCAGGATAGCTCAGAAGGCTGAGCACTGTCTTGTAACCAAGAGGTCTGGAGATCAAATCCCAGTCCCACCCAGTGCAAACTCATGTGTTGAACTGTGGGTGCAACTGGTAGCTGCCCGGATGGCAGTGAAGGTTCTCATCTCCAATTCTGGAGGCCCCCAGTTCAGTTCCCACCCTGCACAGCTCCACATCCACCTGTGTGGAATGAAACCATGTCATAACTAATGATGTACAACTATGAAGACTGCTCTGGGCTCTCCCCTCACCCTCTCTCAATAAATCTTTAAACAAACAAACAAACACCAGACAGCTTAATAAAATGACGTCATGAGAAGCACGAAGCACTTTGATACTTGCCTGAATGAGCCTGGCAGCGAACTGGTTCACTTCATTAACTCTTTCTTCATGGGCAGCCATATCTGTTTGAAACTCTTCAAATTTCTTCTGTAAAACTTCCACATGTTCCAGGTCCTGGCCCAGCTCCTCAGAAGTCACAATTGCTTCCTATTCAGGGAAAAAAACAGGGCTGGAGTCAGCCACCAACACCTGGTAACAGCAGCTCCCAGAACTTATCACTGGCATGGGCAGTGTTAGCTTTAGTGGATACAATTTTCTGTGTGGTTTGGGATTTTAGTTTCTCTCCTAGTTAAGAAGGTTAGCTGATGGCATTTCAGCAACACAGACTCAAACACACCAGAGAACAGCTGGAAACACTGGGGTCCCACCGCCAGTCCTTGTGCTAACACTGGCTCTGCAGTGCAGAGCAGGGGAACTGCTGCCCTTTCTTCCTGGCAGGCTCACCTAGCACCCCTCCCTCCTCAGCACATACCTTGTCATTGATCCAGTCCATCACATCCTCACATTCGCGCAGGTACTGCACCAGCTTCTGTGCTTGCAGCAGTTTGATCCCTTTCTCCCGCATCTTCTCCAAAAGTAATTCCCACTGGCGGTGCAACTCCAGCAAACGAGTCTGCAGGTGAAGATTCAACCCTATGTGTTACAACCATTTCTACGGGATCTGGCTCTTCCAGAGAGTTCCAACAAGTCAGAAACCTTATGGAGCTTGGAACAGTCTTTAAACAAGAATCCCTAAATTCAGAGGGAATTGGAAATTTAACTAAGAACAGGAGAAAGCATACACCTCAAGATGTTTGGTAGGTCTGAGAATACAAAATCACTGACCTTTCACAGGTAGAATTATTTTCGTTTACTTCAAGGGACTTATTAACCACTATTAATTGACAATTATTGATTCTATATTATTTGCAAGTATTTAATGTTATTATTTGTTATTATTAACTTATTAAAGTGGGATTCCTAAGTCAGGAGAGTACTAAGGAAGAAAAAATAAGGAATTAACATGGAACCTCAGCAGAAATTACTCACAGGTAATTTTGAATTCATGCACGTAAAGGGAAAAAACAAAACGAGGCCCTGTAGACACCAGAAATGTAAAGAAATGAACAGAGGCACAAATAAACGGAGCAACCTTTCTAGAAAAGCAGAAAAGGTGGTGTCATGAAACGTAATCACTTATCAAATAGGATTCTTGACAGAAAAAGTTTTGGAGCATCTAGAAAAAGGTTTACAGTACAATACATCTCAGGTTAGGTTTATTTCAAACAACTCAAGGGGTAGCCACAGGCCCAAACATGTTCACATCCCAGCATCTTTGGGTTCTCATAGCACAGCCCTGGTAAGGACTTGTCAAGAACTGGGGGAAATTGATCATCAATTCAAGCTTAGGTGATACATTCTTGTATTCTAGTCCAATCCCAATGTGGTGATTATGCCTACCCAAGATACTGGGAGAGTTTCTGTGTAACACTGACATACAAAACAAATACAAAAGGTTTAAAAGGCTAACAGAAAAGTCTGGGATCCACCCATCGTTGAGATGCCACTCCCAGCAAACTAAAAACTTGAAAACCATGGGATAGTCAACATGGGTGGAGTCTCTTAGAAACAAGTTTGGATGTTTCATGTGAAAGGAGAAAGCAGAGGGAGAAACATAAACACTCACACAATTCACTTCCACCACTGATGGTTAAACCACTGGGAATCCACCATTGGGAAGGAAGTGAAAGGCATTCCAAGGCAAGGAGGAAAGGCAACCCACAGCAACTCAATACTCCACCTACTCGGATGTAGGACCCGATGTGGGTGGCGGTGACTATGGGGCGCCACGCCGTCCGGTATGGTGTGAAAGTCTAAACCAGCGATAGACAGGTTATCCAGGACACATACAGGCTCCACACCCCACCCTCCTCCTATGTTAAGGCTGCCTGCCAAACTGAGTCACTGAGTTATGGGGCCAGATAGTTACTCAGCCAGGATCACCATGGGAACTGTGCACATGAAAGCAATGATGAAATGAGAGCCCTCTGTTCAAATTAAAAATAAGGCCACAGAAGGCTAAAGAAAACCTCATCCTCAAATTGACTGTCAATCTCTCACAGATTTCATTTTCACACCCTCAGGACTGAACCAGGGCCAGGCCTACCCCAGCACTAGAGCAACTTTCCCATCCTGGTGTGTCTGATCTTGTAAGTACTGTCGGTTAGCATCCAGCTTCACAAGCTGACTGTTGTCTGAGAGCATGAGTGGGCATGGAGGCAGGGCACTTAAGAAACACTGAAAGCTGACATGATAGGGTGGAGGAGAAATCCTGGTTCTGACTCAGGTGAATTTCTCAACAGGGACACAAGCAGGCATCCAGGGCTTCTAGCGCGCTTCGATAGAAGCTGTGTTCCCAGAGTGAGCGTGGCTGCTCTGTAGTGGTACAGCAAGTGACAGAGGGGGAGCCGGGGAAATAGATCAGAGGGAAAAACTAAGGAAGGTCAACAGAAATAAAATACAGGTTAGAAAAAATAAAGCAGATTCTTGTGACGAAAGGAAAAGAGTGGACTGAAATTCCAGTTGTCATGTATTAGCTATCTGTGCATGTTTCTACCCTGCTGTACTGTCTACCTTGCAAGCTTCTCATGAAGATCAGAGGTAACGGTACTTACTAACAGACCTGAATGAAGCACGCTCTTGGTTTCCCCCTTCCCCAGATTAACTACTAGCTAAACACTTGACCTATTTCTCACATTGTCATTCTGTCACCTGGCTTCACTATTACAGAGCAGCCCCACTCACTCTAGGAAAATAACTTCTACCCAGGAAATGATAAGGCATTCTGACTTCATTTCCTATAGGCTATATACAAAGTAGTAGGAAAATGGCAGGTAAATATTTGTATTTAATTGCAGACATATATTACATTACCCCAATAGGTTAAATATACTTAAATAGTTGGTCATATGACATTTAAACTATACTAATTTCCTATTTATCATTACAAGTAATAGTTAATTATTAAAATAAGCTTAGGCTTAATAGCAAGTCTTTGATATAAGACTGCAGAGTGTATAGCAAGACAGATAGCAAGTATTTACTGTTGAAAACTATTAGACCAGCACCAAAGGGAACGAAACGTCCACAGTGGGCATTATCAGGGAGCAGAGTCAAGCTAAGCATGCATACCTCATCCTAAAGAGGTTTATTAAACAAATAAGAGAAAGATCAATTATTGCCCCAACTCCAATGAACTGGCACCAAAACGAGGCAGACCAAGGAACCTGAGGACTCTTGCTTCAGAGTGGGTGGTCGAATTATCTGATCACTGAGTCATCCCTTACAGCTGGACCTTTAAGGTGCTTGCTGACTAGAGCTCAATTAAGTTCCTCCTAGGGCAAGCCACCAAAATCCAGAGAGCAAGTTTTCCAAAAGAGAACCGTCTTTATAGTGCCTGTGGTTAATCCTATTTATCCATGTGTCCTAATCCCTAAATTCACCAGGTGCACTAATGCGCTCGCCCATCTAAATTACCATCTGTAAATGATAAGAGTGTAATTTGCACAACCTTCTTTAAAGTATAATCACATTCTAATTTGTTCTACAAAAGGAATATTAATTTCCTGTATACAAACGCATATAGTCTTAATGAACCATCATATTACAAAGGCAGGATTTGGGTAGCTCCTTTAGGACACTTCACAAATTCTCTTAAAAAGCTAGAAGTCTTTTTAGGAACCCAAATTTTCATGTAAGCATCACCCCACATTCCTCTAGCAACCAGAGAGATGAAGGCCATGGACCCATCCGCAGGTCACTCTTACTCACCCTTATGGTTTCAGATGCAAAATGTCCTTCTGAGATCATCAGGTTTCCAGTTTCATCCAGCTTCACAATGGCTCCTGAGTTGGCCTGCACTTCAGCTTCAAAGGCCTGATGCTTCTGAAGCTTGCCCTATTGGTGGACCATGAAGTGAGTCAGATGCAACCACTGAGGGCTCCTCATTCTGTCCCCCATCGCCCCTTATTGTTCCTCTCCTGCTGAATCCCACTCCAATTATGGACACAGCACTCAGCATCCCACCCATTCCTGTACCTGCTCAATTATTCAAATGACTCTGATTGCCTTCATACTGCCCTCTGAAAGCTTGGCACTGAGGACCACCAGCTTTGTAACAGCAGATGCTACAAAATATCCTAACACTGCTGTCTATAGCAAAAGAGCCTTTGGTGGCCATCCAATCCCTTCTAGAAAAACAAAGTCACACTGACAGTTTTCTTAGCACGTAGTACTTACCCTAGAATAATCCATCCACATTCACTCATGATATAATACATTTTTTTTAGCTTGCTTTAGAAGCCATACTCTCTGATTTGATACATTCTATTTCTCAATACCTTTTTTTAATCAAGTACTGAGCTGTGAAGGGGCCTGCCAGGGATGGTACCAACCCAGCATTCACCATTTTCTTGTCTTAAATGACTTTGACATGTGTTTTTAGTAAAAGAGCCATGGGCCCAACTACTACTCCATTTGCTAAAAACTTTCATCAAAATCAGTAAGAAAAGTCTTGTTTAAAAAAACAACAAAGCAAAACAAACAGTTGTACTGAGGTATAATTGAAATCATAGAATTAAGTTGTCTTGTATATAATTCAGTGATTTTTAAAGGCTTTGTGTTGATAAGACTTACTAATCTGTTGCTGGAAGAGCCTCCCAAATATGAATTGTCACCAGCAGTAACTCTCTGAGCATGCCTTCTCAAAAAACACAATTCCAGTGGTTGCAAGGCAGTGGTTTGAGAACCATCAGCTTAAGCATCCAGACAAGATAAATTATAACCTGCAAGATGCCACATTCACCCTCACTGATACATACACAAGGACTTTTCAGAATAGTGAACCAGCCCTATTTATTTATTTATTTTTATTGTTTTTGACAGAGAGAGCGAGCGAAAGAGAGAGATAGATAGAGAGAGAGAACTGAACTGGGGGAACTCCCCAGTTCAGCATATGGGTCGGCACGGGCCGGGGCCTGGGCCAGGATTCGATCCTTGATCCTCAGTGCTGCAAATTGAGCGCTTAACCCACGGAGCCATCCCGGCTTCCCCAACCAGCCCTTTCTTATGTCTGATCTACATTTTTCTTGCTGCCCAATCACTCAAGGTCACAATTAAATGACTTTCTTTGTATAATTTTTGGGCAAAAACATTTAAGCTCTTGAATTTTGGCACGAAGTTGAGGAAGCTCACACGCACCTGCAAGTTGGTTGGGTCTTTATAATTTTCATCAGAGGCAATTTGAAGTTTCTCCTGAATCCATTTCTCCAGCTCCTCAGCATCTCTTTGGAAAAACTGAAATCGATAGGAATCTTCAAGCTTCTGGCGTCTCAGGGTCGAGAGCTCCTTGAAGCGGTGGTACCTGTCTAGGACCTGCTGCCGCCTCTCCTGGATGTCCTCTGCTGTTTCCAGCACTTTGACCCCACTCGGGTCCATTTTCTGAAAAGACAGGATGCCCCGAGATCAGCACCAGACACCAAGATAGAGTTAATGGAATTAGCCTTTCTGAAGGGTAGAAAAGAATTACCAGACAACCCCCACAGACAAATTAATTGAGAAGGTAGCCCCTTCTCAAGCTCTAACAAGGCCCAGAGCCTGTTCCTTTGTAAAAACAAACAGCATACATGGGCCCCTCAGAAGATGCCTAACCAACAGGGCAAAGAAAACAAGCAAAAACAGATCTATGATTTACACTATCTATTTTACAAGAGTTTTGAGAATTCAAAGGAAATGCTAACACTGGCACACAAGGAATTATGGCAAAATCCATTCAAACATCCTTTCATGTGGTCTGTGCATTTCATTATGTGGAGATTAAATTGAAAAGGGAAGAATTATGAAGTAACTGAGTCCTTAACATCAGTAACCAATAGAATTTCCTACTCAAAGTAACTGAGTTCTCAGTTACCCCAAAATGTCAATCCTACAAGCCTTCTTTAGGCTACCAGAGAGCCAAGGCAATGAATAGGCCTAGTTTCACCTGAATGTGCACAATTAAAAGAAAATCAGTGTATCTTAAAAAAAAAAAGAAAAAAAAAAAGGCATGGTTAACAGTTTATCCTACTTTTGGGATGCCAGTATAATTCAATAGGTTGAATGCTTGCTTGCCTTGCAACTGTGAGGTCCAGGGATCAAATCCCGGCCCATGCAAACCCATATGCTGAACTGTGGTGCAACTGCAAAACAATAAATCTTTAAAATGAAAGACTGCTTTAAAAAGTTACAATAAAATAAAGATTTATACTACTTCCCACCTCCCCATTTGGGGAAGCAAGGAAACTATTAATAAATCACTTCAGCATGAATTTCAAGTTCACCACAAGTGGGCTAACTGGGAAGGTACTTTCCCATAACAGTCAATCTGTCCCAACATTAACCCCTCAGATTTTTGGACAATTTCACCAAATTTTATTGTCAAAAACAAAACTTGACTTATTTATGGGAGAAACCTAGAATATGTGACCTGCTCTTATCAGGAGTTAGCCATTTTATCCTTTAACCAAGGAAGGACCAAGAAGAAAACAGATGAATAACAAAGAGCTTCTAAATTTGTAACACATGACTTTGAGTGAGCCACCTTCCCTCTCTGCCTCAATTTCCTAGAATGACTAAAAATGGTGGGTAAAAATGAGATGGTCCCAAGACCCTTCTAATTTTAAAACTGCATTCTACAGAGAAGACTGAGATCTGTAAGAAAGCAGACCAAGAGCAGCACTGCAGTCTCTCCAGCTCTCCTATAATCGATACAAGGCATAAAAACTGTGTTACCCAGGAAACATGTAAGAGTCTTCGTAACTGGCCTGGCCCAGCTCCTGGGAAAGGATAAGCAAGCTAAGGATTCGGCATTTGAGTCGGGTGAGAGTGCCCCACCCCCACATCCAGCTGGAGGTCATCACCGCTGGTAAGATGGGCCAGGTCCACCCTCCCAGCTCTTTAGGGATTAAAGCAGCTCCCAGAGGTGGGGAGAAAGCATCGTGTGCACCTGATCAACTCAGCGGACCACCTCTCTATGAAGAGACTAGCTTCCTAGGAAAGAGACTACGAGGTGGCCTTAGCCTTATCACCATCCCTTCCAAATTCTTCTCCACATATTAACCAGTTATTCTGCTGTACTGTTTTTCTCCCACAAAGTCTGACTGATGGATTTAACTCTAAAAAAAACACACATTCTTTGCCACATCCATGCTTTAAAACCTTTTATGGCTCCCTTCTGAGAGAGAAAAGCTCCCACTTGTTTTAGTAGGACCTTCCGATCTGGCCCAGCACACCTGATGCGTGTCACCTCTCACCCATGCCCCCTACATCTTGGGCATATAGAAATATTCTTTCTCCTTCCAAACACATAATTCTCTTTAAAAACGCCAAGCCATTTGCCCAGGCTTCCTTTGGCTAGACTGTTCTGTTTCTTCTCTGCCTGAATAACTCCTATCTGTATCTTAATACCCAGCTGAAAGGAATAAGCTGCAGGATCCTGCCTCCACACCAAGTGGTAACTCAATAGTCCTTCCTTCCCTCCTTTTCAGATTTAATCACATTTTCCTGCAGATTTACAGAGCACCTGTATACACTTCTCATGGTATAATTAGACCAAGCAATCTGATTTTTGTATCCCAAATCCTAGCACACAGAGGTCATTAAGAAATATCTGAATTATGATGGAGAGCATGTGCAGTCCTCAATTCATTTGTAAGGGATGGGGAGAGAGTTCCACAGTCCACCTGTTTCATGTTCCATATGGTCAAAGTGGATGGAATTCTATCCAGGGAAAAGCTAGATTCCTGAGAAGAATCACAGGGAAGGATGTGCTGACTGAAGCTACCCAACGAGGTGTCACCCTGAGGAACCAGTCTGGATCACTAATCTGGACTGACCACATGGCAGTACAAGACAGGAAGTCAGCTGCCCTTTTCACTCTGAGGGTGGGACCACAGGGAAATCAAGCTCCGGAAGGCACTGCTACTGTCATCAATAGATAACTGTGTCTGAAAAAAACATGCTCTATTCTTAAAATGGGCTTCAGGAGAGTTCTTAAAACCAAAAGCTGAGGGAAATCTTGAAAAACAAAGTGTCCTCTCAGAGCAGAGATTTTGCAGTAACCGAACCACAAAGCAGTGCTGGTTTACTCTGCAGCCCAAGGTGCATCAGCCTCTGTCGGAGAAAGCTGACTTCGAACAAGGTTCACCACCACCCCAACTACTTTCACTACAATGGAAAGCTGACTTCTCTCACTCATCTGCATTGCCTGCCCCAGCTGCATCGCTCATCAAACTCCCTCACCAAGGGCCCAGTCCAGGCCCTGGGTGTGGTCCACTTCCCAGCTCAAAAAGTTCCCTTTGGTGGGGCTGTTCTCTCCCTCTCCCAACTCCACCATTCCACACCACACAAAGTCTCCAAGTCTAAAGCAACGACCTGGCCCTCTCAGAGTCGTGAGTCAGAAGTCCTCACTCCTTCTGTGAGCCTCTTCCAGAGCCATCGCATCCTGCCATGTAATTAGTATTTTCTCCCTGCCATTTTTAGATGTCCTTTAGGAAATTAGAGTCCCTAAGGAACTATGAAAAAGACCTCTTACTCTTATTCTCTGGCCACAGAACTCAGCACATATTAAGAGTCAATTACATTCTAAACTTGAAAACAGAGAAACTGCTGTCACTTCATTGTTAAGGAGACACAAGGTCACCTACTAAGCAAGTTGTAGTAACCCGGGGAGCTCTGGTTTTCAGGCTAGCATCCTAGGACCAGAGATTCTTAACGTGACTGGAGACGACATACTCTTCACTGATGGCTATTTGTTATTTATTAATTCCTTTCACTACCTCTTATCTTTTATATCCTCACTTTGGAAAGGAGAAAAGGGGAGGGGGAGATACATTAATCATTAAAAAGTCTAAACTAGGTTTGTTTGTTTTTTAAGATTGAATCTCCCTTAGGTTGGTTTTTCTTTTAAGATGGAATCTTCCTAAGTTAGTAAACGTGCAGGGGTAAAAATAATTTATGGGGGATGCTGGGACAGCTCAGCAGTTGAACGCTTGCCTCATAATCATGAGGTCAGGGGTTCGATTACCAGCCGAAGCCCGTGCAAACCCATATGCTGCACTGGGGTACAACTGGTAATGGCTGGGATGGCTTGGCAGCGACAGCTCTAGCTTCCCACGCAGGCCACTGGTTCAGTTCCTGCCCTGTGCGCCTCCACACCCACCTGTGAGGAATGAAACCATGTCACAACTAATGATGTACAACTACGGAGACTGCTCTGGGCCCTCCCCCCTTCTCTCTCACCTTTTCTCAAACAATAAAATCTTAAAAAAAGTAATTTATGTATTTCCTTTGTTCTCATCCCTCAGGAAAAAGTCAAGATAAGAAAACGGCAGGAAATTGTGTCTAATCTGCTTGCTTACACAATTTTCCAGTCAAGAAACTTCCCAAGGGAGGTACAATCATGTATGAAACAATACACGGTACACGAGTTCCTACATGATGTTTAAGTCTTTCGATTAATGTCTATGGTGTTTGTCCTGCTCCCTCATAACACAGGATTCATTGCATTTCTAAAATCCTTTGGCTGCTTCAGAAACTTCTAAGAAATCACACTGGGAAGCAGCCCTTTATGATAAAAAAAAGAATCCCCAACAAAATACTGCAAAGGTTCCACTTGAGAGAGTCTCCCTGCTTGGGTCCAGCTTGCTGATCTGACCCTACCAATCCAGGGAGACAGTCCAGAGAGGCCCAGCTGAAATTAACCAACCTAAAAGGCCCTCTTTGTCACCCCAGTGAAGTAGAACAAGTCAATTCTATACCAAGTGCTCTGGTCAGGCAATAATGGACTTTTCTTTCCTGCAGTAGATCAGCTGACGTCAGGAGGTGGGAGCTCTGCCAAGCCAGAACTGCTGCCTCTGGGAGCCGGGCATCTGAAAGTCATCAACGCTCTCCACTCTGCCACTGCGGATGGTATTCGGAATATCCATTGGAGTGAGGATCACAGGAGCCTAAGATTATCAGTTAAGAAGTCCCCCCCCCTCCACACACACACACACACACACTCCCCTTCACCGGATAGGGAGCTGTCTCTAGTTTATCTACACAAGTTCCAGTTTCCTTTTGCTCCTAAAAGGGCCATTTCCATAGATTATATTAAATACAGGAAAAAGTCTCCTATCCCTAAGAACTAGTGCAACCTAAAGGTGCTCTCACCTCTCACCCGAGACTAACAGTGAGCAGGAGCCCTTGGCCTCTGCCTGTGTGCACCTCGTTCCTGCCATGACTGCCCAAAATATGCAGCTGACTGATAAGACTGATTCCACTAAGAATGTTCCAGGCTGTTCCCAGATTTAATGGTATTAACACCTCTGAAGAGGTAGAAAGGAGGATTTAGGGGAAAGCGCCATTAAAAAACAATGTCCAACATACCAGCCTATCTGTCTAGTCCATAACTGCCTAAAAAACCTCACAGGGGCTGACTTCCTACCACTGCTTATCTCAAAGCAGCAGATCAGCTCTGATTTTGCCAGTCAAGTCTATGTACACAGACAATAGAGGAGAGAAATGAAGTGCTAAGCATAGTCTCTGTATGTTTAAGGACAGCTTCTCATTTAAGGTCATGATTTTGCCAATATTGTCTCTAGGCTGATGATACAAGCTAGTTATAAATTTATAAATGCTGCAATGCAGCAGTCAAAACGCTGGCCGCATCATTTAGCAAGTCATGTGAACTGATCTCAGGGGATAAAACAGGAATTACAACCATGTCCTCATTGTGATAAATAAAAAAGGACTTGCCAGTTCTTACAATACTGTCAGATCTCTGGGAAGAAAGAGCGGGGTCTAAAGATATGAATCTTGGCTAGAAAGTTCTAGTTTAATCCTATATATAACGTGCCTGAGAGTGACTCCTCATATCCAAAACAAATTCATACCCATTACCAAGTGAAAACGGAGTCCCACTAAAGAGGCTAGCCATTCATTAATATCTGTGTTTTCTTGATGTCATGGGAGAGCTAGCTGTTTGAGGCAGTCCTTGGTACTTTGGAAATTTTTTTTTTTTTAATTTTCCTTTCTTTTTATTTATTTTATTTTTTACTTATTTTTGACAGAGAGAGAGAGATACAGAGACAGAGACAGAGAGAGAGAGAGAACTGAACTGGGGGAACTCCCCAGTTCAGCATATGGGTCCACACGGGCTGGGGCCAGGATTTGATCCCCGGTCCCCGGGGTTGTAAAGTGAGCGCTTAACCCACTGAGCCATCCCGGCTTCCCAACTTTGGGAATTTTTAAATGTTTTAACCTGATCTACAGAAGCTATATGTCCCACTGTGCTAGGGGACACATCTGCCTTTGGAGGGCAGGGCGGGGAATGGGTAAGGACACTGTTAAGTAACAGAAAGGATTGCAGAAACAAACATCTTCAAACAAAAGGTCAAATGCTTTGGACTCTGTAAACTTGGCCCCTGCAGTGAGTGGTTTAAGACACCCTTTCACTGATCATTTGGATCCATGGAAAAATTCATAAACATCACCCAAAGCAAAAGGTCACAGGAACCACTCATCAGATTTGTTTTTGCTGCTTAGAGCCCAAAGGTGCAGAACCAGCTATGCCCCTTATCCATGGCTTAGAAAACCAGTCAATTACCAAATTTTACATTTCTAAAGCAAGAGAGCTGTACATTTATGGATGTGGAAGAGCTCCCCCAGGACAAACCACCAAAGAACTGGTCAGCACCCATAAAAATTTTATACCAATTGATTCTCAATCAAATGAACTCCAAACCAGTTCAGCTGCAGATTCTAGTGGTAATTCTGATTGATAATAAGCAGAGGTAAATATTACACAAATTAGGAGTTCTAGCTATAACATTATTTATTTTTTTCTGAAACCACACTCAAGCAGAGCTTGTGGATCTGCATGTCAGCCTTCAAATTGATGAATTCATTTCAACTTGTTAGCTGGATCCTGCAGAAGTGAGCAGAGTCTTGTAGCTTTAAGAAAGCAAAAGTCTTGTACTGCATTGCATCAAAACCCAGAAACAAAGAGCGGCATGAAGTTCGGCATGCCCCCCAAATTGTGTCTTGCTGCTACTTACCTGTCAACCTGTAAAATTCAGAAGAGAGGTACAGTGTACTTAAGTGCAAAACATTGTTACAGAGAGTCAAAACAGGAGAAAGTTACAATGTACCGTATTTTCCGGCATATAAGACAACCAGGCGTATAAGACGACCCCCTAATTTTACAGTTAAAACATAGGTTTAGGCCTATATTCGCTGTATAAGACTACAGCCTCGGAAGTGGGGGGTAGTCTTATACAGCGAATATAGGCCTAAACCTATGTTTTAACTGTAAAATTAGGGGGTCGTCTTATATGCCTGGTCGTCTTATACGCCGGAAAATACGGTAGTCCATTTTTATACATCTCATTTAAACAACTAACCAGCAGTCTGATTTATAAAAGGGCCTGCCTTGGATTTATCACCCATAATCACTAGAAATTTGCAAAGTTCGTATTTTGTCTTTTGGGATATTAAAACATTAATTGTATGCATTTTTCTTTTTGAAGAAGGTCCAATTTAGCAAAAGTGCAAAAACTGTACACAAATAAACACAGATCGGTAGTGAGCTTTTTTTAAGTAGAAAATGAAATGTAAGCTCCATTTTATTATAAGGACTGTGGCAGAAAAAATAAATCAATAGGAACAGGAAACAAACCCAAGTTTACAGTATTTGTCAAATTTAAAAGTACTATTTTCACAATGTTTTTAAATTATTTTTTCCAAATATCTGTCTAGAAGTCCATTATCTATTTAGTGCCTTGGTTCTTAAGAACCAAGTAAGCATCAATTAAAAAAAAAAAAAAATCAGCAAACACTACATGCAAACACCAAATAGGGTGATAAGAAATTAAGGAATATTCATGCCTTAAAGAGAGGAAGGTAAAAAACAGGAGGCTTTGAAAATTTTAGAAGAAATTTACTAAGACTTATGTTCATGTAACACCAGAAAAAAAAAGAAAGAAAACCCAAACCCTAGCAGTAACCTTAACAGGAAGGTCATGCAGGCAGGGTTTTCTCTGCACTCTTTGAATCATTCAACCACTTTGACACAAAACCGTCTCCACTGCAATCCAGGCAAACCCGAAATGGCAATGCATTTCCTGCATGCTGGTCAAATACCTGGACTCTGCCCTTACGAAAGGATGACAACATGATGGAGGAATGTGGAGTCTGAAGAGGGAGGGGGAGAGCAAGATAAGCTAAGAGCACAGAGCAATAGAACTTCACAACAGATCCTTAATATATGAATACAGGTAAAAATCAAATTTCACATATTTTCCCAGCGCCTTCTAAATTTCACCAGGGATTTAAAATGTGAGAAGAGAACCAAGGTTATCTAGTCTTAGCCGTTTCCTACCTAGATGTGCTGCCCTGGCCAAGTCATCTCCTCCCCCCGCCTCTCCTTGCCCTTTGGGTCGGCTTCCCCACTTTTCAAATAAAGTGATAATACTGGATATACTTTTAACACTAAACATACCGATGAATTAACTGAGATTTCCAAGACTAGATGATTCCTAAATCCCCTTCCATTCAGTAATAAAACAGCATGACTTGATCAAATCACCAAAAACAAGAAAACCCAAGCTACAAAGATCTGACTTGGGCCTACCGGTAGTTTACTGGTCCACTTCCTCTGCAAAATACTATTTCCTGCTTAAAACTGGTACAAGAAGAACATGCAAAAAAAAAAAAAAAAAAAAGTGGACGGCAGCTACAAGAACAGGGGTGTTCTGCATTCCTGGGGACAGCATTTGCCATCAGGGCGTCGCATTCTTCTATCAGTTCCACTGCAGCTGCTGGACCACAGCTGATGGGCCATGCAGCTGTGTAACTGGTGGAGTCCTGGCACAGCCCATGCAGGGAGGACTCACTGGGAGGTCGGCCTCTTGCCCACTGTCCTTAGTGCAGGTTCAGCACTGACAGCCCCGTGAACTATTCCTGACAGCGACTTCTCAGGATCTGCAGTGGGCCCCTCCCTTTGAGATGAAGGCAGATAAGAAAAAGGGGAGACAATCCTAACCCAGGGAACCAAAAGATATGCTTAAAAAACAGCTCTCCCCACCTAAACCTGTTCATTAAATTGTTTGACAAGCTCATATTAGAGCCTGTTGACAGATTGGATCTCTCCAATTATTAGATTATGACAAAACACACTGCCATAGATCAAGTGTATCAGTGTTACTGAGCTGATGGTTGAGGCTAAGAACTGCTTTGCACCTGTCCAGTACAAAGCAAATCCTCCTTTTGAGTCTGCGCCTCTCCATCTAGGTCCCTGGGTAACAGCTAACACACTTTGAGGGTCCCTTTGAGTAATTATTGGCCCAGTTAACTAAAAAAGGCTTATTGTTAATTTCCTGCACTGAGGCCCTTACTGCAGCACATTTTTCAAATTTTGACTTCAATTTAACCTTTCAAAATCTAAGCCATTAGCTGCAACAAAGGAGAAAATAAATGACTAGTTTGCAGAGTTGGAACCTTGGCTCAATGGTATCATACAGCTGCCTGTTCCCACTACTATTCTTAAGAATTTTGTTTTCTGGCTGCAAGACACCCCCACCCTGCCATCTTTGATACATTCTGTTTTAGTGAAGTCCAATTGCTATGACGACGCAATTTCTCAACACATTATGAAAAGACTTCATATGGTCTCTCTTCTATTCTTCCCTAACAGCCATGATGGTAAGTTTTTCTAAAACACCATGATGAAGACAGAACAAAGGAACTACAGATTTCAGGTCCTATTATATAAAAGAGATGCCATAAGGTGTTGCAGCAGTGCAACCATCATCTCAAGCCAGCTTTCTGGTCTATTCAGGCTTTTCATTTAAAACATATTTAACCCTTAACCCTAACAAGCCCTTTATTTAAAATACATCTTATCCCAGTACATCAAAGAGACTTTTAAAAGCAATTTTCTTTGGGAAGCATCTAATCAAATTCGCTGGACAGGCTTTCAAACAAAAGGCTGGTCTATCATTAAATACGGGCATGGCTGTGGAATTCTTGACAAATAATATACGTACTGTCCTCGACTAGAAAGATCCGGTCTCAGGGGAAAAAAAAACCAAAATAAAAAAACCTCTTAAGCTATTATTTTATTTGGGTCTCACACAAAACAAAGGCCGCAGCTACGTTATTTACAAGCAAATCCCAACTGGGTAGGAAAGAAATGTTACAAGGAAAGCAAAGGAGGATGGCCAGCCTCGGGTCTGTCCGCTTCTAGAGGCCAAGAATCGCCAAAGATGAAACCACCAGCAAAGGAGCCCTTTACCCGGAGCGCTCAGCTCTTCCTCTTTCAAGGGCTGGGCCGGCATTGCTTGTAGGGACTTGGGGGAAAAGGAAGAACAGAAGTCGCTCCCCACCGAGGAAAGGGATTGGGGCGGTGGGGCCGCGCTCTGCAGGGAGGGGGATGGCGAAGATCCCGACACCGGAGTCCCCCGCCCCACCTGCCGCAGGCGGATGGGACCGGGCGCGGCCCCTGCCCGGCTGGGGAGCGGGGCCGGAGGCCTGGGGGGTGGGGAGGGACCCAGCGGCCTCGCCGCCCCCTCCTCCCAGTCAATGACATTCCAGCCGCCGGCGCCCAGACTTGGGCAGGCGACTCCTCGCAGCCCACGCACCACAAGCCGGTAGCAACCGGCTCGCCCGGCGGAAGGCACGGCGAGGCCGGCCCAGCTCACCTGTCGGCGCGCGGGCCCCGCCCCTCCCCGGGAGCCATCCAGCTCCCCGCCCGGGGGTCGGCTGCCCTCGGGCCCCGCCTCCGCCATCGCTCCCCGGCGCCCCCTCTCACCGGTTCCTGGGGATGAGGGCAGCGGGTGCGTGGGGCTCAAGGTGCTGAGGAACCGGCGCGCCTCTGCAACCTCCGCTCCCGGCCGTTGGCTCCGCAGCGGGTAGTGGCGACGACGCGCGCGCGCCCCGCCTCTTTTATAGGCGGCCACGCGCGTTCCGGCGGGCGCGGCGCGAGGGGCGGGGCGAGCGCCCACGCGCAGAGGGGGCGGGGCGAGCGCCCACGGCGCAGAGGGGGCGGGGCTCCCTCCGTCTCGCCTCCCGACCGCTGGGCGGAAAAGGCCGAGCGCTCCCGGAAGGGGTCGAAGCGGCGATGCTGGGGAACGGTCGATGGCCGGAGCGCCGCGGAAGATGGGGCTCAGTGGTGCCGTGGCATCTTTGCCGCCGCCCTGCCCTTCCCTCAATCCTGCCCCTTCCCGCCCTGCAGAAAGTCCTCTGCACCCTACCCCTCCATCCCTCCACCCGTCTCCGCCCGTGGGAGCCCTTCCAGGGCTGCAGAGAAGGGCGGGGCAGGGGCCGTCGCTGCAGCCTGGCTGGAGATGCTGCGCGCCCCGGCCGGAACAACGCCCAGTCTCGGAGAATGAGGTCACCGCGTGCTTCTCCTCCTCCTGCCCACTTTCCCTAGGGGAAGGATGGGGCCGCCGGGAACCCGAGCCAGCCTACGCTCATGGGGGCTGGGTCACAAACCGAGGATGACTTGGGGGCTCCAGGTTTGAGGAGGTGGCAGGAAAAGGCCAAATCGGATCGTAAAAAATAAAGTCGACCGATGTGGAATTTAAATCTGCTGTTCCGGGATTATAGTAAAGTTCTTCCTGCCACAAATGAACTTCCCACGTGTACCAGGCAGGCGCTATGATAAGCATTTCATGCGTGACCTTTTTTTTTTCCCTTCAATCTGCAATCATTTTATGAGGTATTATTTCCCCGTCTACTCTGACATGGAAGCTAGGGCTCTTGCCCTTGGGCAGGCAGCTAGCAAGGGGGAGAAGCTACAGATTGAACCAAGCAACCCAAACAGCGCTTGAAACAGTATGCTATACTGACTCCCCATAGGAAAGGGAGGTGTTGTGATGGTAAATGCTGGGATGCCTGGAAAAGAAAAATAAGATTTCTGGAATTTGTTCTTCACAGTCCTAGCAGTTTGAGGGCCTGGCTCTAAACTCTAGCCAAAGCCCTGGGTTAGGACTCCCTTTCCCCACCCCCACTGGGGTGACAGCTGGGCCGCAGCCATTGGGAGTAACACCCAGATCATTCCTGTGCAATCAGGCAGACCAGGAGCTCTGCAGTTTCAGGAAGGCCTCAACCTCCCGGTTACCAAGCAAGCAGCCCTCCTCTTTAAATAAATATAAAGGCACTGGGCACTGCACCAGAACTTGGGCCTAGGCCCAGCCCTGAGCTCTCTGCAGTCTGGCTTCTTCCCCGGTGCCTGGGATCTGCAATGTGGGGTCTAAGCCACCCTGACTGTAGCCACAATAAGGAGAAATCCCCCTAGACTCTCATTCCATCTAAGTGGAGAGAAAGGAGTGGCCACACCCCAGGAGCAGCTTTACAAGAATGTGGAGGAAAAACGTAGGAGCTTGGAGGCATTTCCTGCAACATTCCTTGTAGGGAAACGACCGGTAGCTCCTCCCTGGGGTGTGCACAGTTGATGGCTTCCACAGCCTCTTCTCTAGTGGGTAGCAGCAAAGATGTTTAGTCAAAAATTCAGTTCTGGGTGCAAAGTGGCTCACACAATCAATCAGCTCTCTAAAATGTTCAAGTCCTGCTCCAGCAAAGAACAGCCTCAAGACCGTGGGCAGGAGCTATGTAAAGGGAGGCTTTTTCTTCTAAATCACTCTGGCCTCATAGTGAAATGGGGGTTTTGCACTTACTGCCTGATGCAAAACAGACTGGAGACATCAGAGCTTCTGTATTGACACAGAAACTAAAATCATACTCCTTGATTCTTTGTTTAGACAAGGCCAAAGAACATCATTCCAGACCTCTCTAAATCCCACTCACCTACCCCATTCACCACTGAGCACTGGAAATGAGACATTTAAAAAACTGTTCTGGGGAAGCTGGGATGGCTCCGTGGGTTGAGCGCTCACTTTGCAATGCCAGGGACCAGGGGTCGAATCCCCGAATCCCGGCCCCGGCCCCAGCCTGTGCGGAACCATATGCTGAGCTGGAAGCTCCCCCAGTTCAGTTCTCTGTCTCTATCTCTCTCTCTCTATCTCTATCTCTCTCTCTCTCTCTCTGTCAAAAATAAATAAATAAATAAATAGATAAAATTTAAAACGTATCTCCCTGAAATTAAAAAAAAAAACCAAAAAACTGTTCTGGGGAAGCCGGGATGGCTCGGTGGGTTAAGCGCTCACTTCGCAATGCCAGGGACCGAGGATCGAATCCTGGCCCCGGCCCATGTGGACCCATGTGCTGAACTGGGAGTTCCCCCAGTTCAGTTCTCTCTCTGTCTCTGTATCTCTCTTTCTCTCTCTTGCTCTCTCAGTCAAAAACAGTAATAATAATTTTAAAAAAGTTAAAAAAAATCCTATTCTTTCAATGTTCTGTTGTCTGCCTACCTTATCTGGCACCAATTTCACCTAACACTCTGCTAGGTGTAGAGGGAGATGACAAAACAGATGATTGCCCTGTTTATTTTCTGAGACATTCATTCAGGAAAAAAACAAACTGCACAGGAGTGTAGCAAGCAGCTCTGTAACCAATCAACTAACTTGTCAGCCACAACTTCCCAGGCTTCCTGAAAAGCAGGAAGCTCCTTTTTTTATTCCACCGGTTCTCTGAAGGTTTGATAGGCATCTAGATAGTCCTAATACCTTTTCAAGTTGTTCAAGAGGTCAGCCATTGGGAAATACACTGAATGTTACGATGTTTACTTGTTCTGACCACAGAATGTTAATTGTGCACTTTCTTTCTCTCTCTCTCTCTCACATACACACAAAGTTAACAAGCAAGCACCAGTGCTTCCATAATTTTTCCTCCCAACAAGGGAGTCCCGTTGGTCAGTGGACAGCACTTCGTACCAGATGACATTCTGCACTGTCCAAGCTGGCAAACAACAGCACGGAGCTTCAACACCATGACTGAAAAAACCTTGAAGACAATCTGTTAAGTGACATAAACCAAACACAAAAAGACAAATTTTGTATATTTCAATTACATGAGCTCCCTAGAACAGTCAAATTCATAGAGATGGAAAGTAGACTGGGGACTGCCAGGTGCTGAGGGTGGAGGGAACATGGGGAGTTAAATGTTTAATGGGGGCAGAATTTCAGTTTGGGAAGATGGAAAAGGTCTGGTGATAGATGATGGGGATATTTACAAAATGTGAGTGTACTTAATGCCACTGAACTACACCCTGAAAAATGGTTAAAGTGGTCAGTGTTGTGTTCATGTATATTTTACCACAGTGAATGCTTCTGAAATGAGGGACCACAGCAGAGAGGAGACCTGTCAGTTGCTAGGAAGGATCGTGGCCTGGACAGACTGGCTTGCTTAGAGACTGCAGGTGACAACAGAGGTGACTTCCTCCCTCCCTCCTTCCACCACTCCCACCTCTGTGCAGATTCCACTTGTGCAGTCTTGTGGACTGCCCCTTAGGCCCCTGCAGTCTCTATCCCTCCTGTTTATCCTGAGCACACAGAATTAGTTTCACAAACCATGTCAGACATTCTCAAAACACTTCAGTTTTCCATTGCCTACATAATCGCTAAAACTATCTAAATAGAAATTCCAGAGTGTCTACAAACTTACATTCTACAGGGTCATTTCCTACTGTTGTTCTCTAGACCTGAGTTTGGCCACATTCTAAACAAAGCGTTTTTTTCCAACTTCATGCCTCTGTTAATACCTTTTGCTTCCACTTAGAATGTCCTTTCCTAACACACACCCCTCATAGAAATGACAAATCTTACTCATGTTAAGTTTTCGTAAGTGGAAACTTTTTGGAACAGCAGTTTTGCAATACTGATCAGAATATAAAATCTGCATGCCATGCCGTTTGACGTTACATCTAGGAATTTAGCCTAAGGTAACAAGACAAGATATATATTTAAGAATGTTGGGGAAGCTGGGATGGCTCAGCAGGTTAAGCGCTCGCTTTGCAGCCCAGAAGCCCAAGGATCGAATCCCGGCCCCGGCCCATGTGGACTCATATGCTGAACTGGGGTGTGCCCCCAGTTCCTGCCCTGTGCAGCCCCGTGCCCACCTGTGGAGTGAAACTATATGGAAAACTAATGCTGTCAACTATGGAGACTGCTCTGGGCCCTCCTCCTTTCTTTCTGTCAAAAAACAATAAAAATAGATCTTTAAAAAATAAAAAAAAAATTGGGGAAGCTGGGATGGCTCAGTGGGTTAAGCGCTCACTTTGTAGCCCCAGGGACCGAGGATCGAATCCCAGCCCCGGCCCATGCAGACCCATATGCTGAACTGGGGAGTGCCCCCAGTTCATTTCTCACTGGGGCGAGACCCTGGCCCAGTTCCTGTCCTGTGCAGCCCCGCGCCCACCTGTGGAATGAAACTATGTGGAAAAACCAATGATGTACAACTATGGAGACTGTTCTGGGCCCTCCCCCTTCTCTCCGTCTCTGTATCTCTCTCTGTCGAAAACAATAAAAATAAATCTTTGAAAAAAGAATAGTGCTATAAAAAAATAGTTAATAATTGTAAAACAGTAGAAGCAACTTGTCACCAACTGAAAAATGGTTAATTATGATTCATAAGTTTAAGACTATATTGTTGATAAAGAGTTCACAATGACTTGAAAGGCATCTGAGATATTACTAAATGACAGCAGGTGACAGGGCATGGGGACTGAATCTACTTAAGAACTGTACTCAGGGAAGTTGGGATGGCTCAGCAGGTTAAGTACTCGCTTTGCAGCCTGGGAGATGGGGGACTGAATGCCGCCCCAGGCCCAGGCGGATCCATATGCTGAACTGGGGTGTGCCCCCAGTTCAGTTCCTGCCGGGGCCTATGCGGGAGGCTCCCAGCCCAGTTCCTGCCCTGTGCAGCCCTGAGCCCACAGTGGAGTGAAACTATATGGAAAACTAATGCTGTCAACTATGGAGACTGCTCTGGACCCTCCCCCTTCTCTCTGTCTCTCTCAGTCTGTCTCTCTGTCAAAAAACAATAAAAATAATTTTATTTTTTTTTTACGATTTATTTATTTTTTGTTTTTGACAGAGAGATACAGAGACAGAGAGAAGGGGGAGGGCCCAGAACAGTGTCCACAGTTACACATCATCGGTTTTTCCACATAGTTTCATTCCACAGGTGGGCATGGAGCTGCACAGGGCAGGAACTGGGCCAGGGTCTCACCCCGGTGAGAACTGAACTGAGGGTACTCCCCAGTTCAGCATATGGGTCCACACGAGCCGGGACTAGGATTTGATCCTGGGTCCCTGGGGCTGCAAAGTGAGTGCTTAACCCATTGAGCCATCCCAGCTTCCCCTGAAAAAAAAAATCTTAAAAATAAAAAGAACTGTACTCCTAGATCTGTGTATACACACAGAGATATTCACAGTGGGTACCTAGAATAAAAGGATGTAGGGATTTTATTCTCTTTGTAAAATTTTTTGAATATTTTAAAGTATCTGGATCAAATACTCTCTCCAAGATGCTTTCTTGACCGCCCTAACCTCCAAGTAAAGCATTTTGAAAAGTGTATATTTCTAGAAATACTAGACCTAAGAAAAGTGCTGAAAATAGGGAGTTCTGCATTCAGTTTGGGGAAACACTCACTGCAAACTCTTGGAGGGTGAACAATTCAAAGCAGCATAGTTAAGGCACCCAAGAATCTGGCAAGTCCCTTTCTCTTTTTCAGAATTAAAACATTTTATTATGGAAGATTTCAAAGGTAAACCTAGAAAAACAGGATGGTACAATGACACTCCATCTGCCCATCACCAGCTTCAACAACTATCAACACTCTGCCATTCTTAGTTCACCTATTACTTCACCTCATTTCACTGACTTTTAACACAGTAGAGTCCCCAAACTTCTTTGAGGGCTGAACTTTTTTACGATCCGGCAGAAAAATTCTGGGAAAATCTGCCCCAAATGAAAAATGGATCTCTCTTCTGAGCTTCCACAACTTTTAATACAAACCATTCAACTCTCCAAATCTGTAAATCACATTCCCCATTGAAGTAGAATTCCATTCTCCAAGTCACCTGTTTCACTTTAAGTAGGAAGCATCTTGCAAAACCTGTTTAGAGTCAACTCTCCACCCCTGCCACAGGCTGATGACTTCAAGGTAAGTTGTAGGTTCTACAGCTTGATTTTGTCACCTCATCAGGATGTAAGAATGATTTGTTGTTTGTTGTGCCCTGGGGGGGAGGGGGGGATAACTTCAATTTTTGAAATAATTTCAAATTACCGACTAGAATGGCATTCCATATACACTACACCCTGATTCTTCAATCTGTTGACATTTGACCACGTTTGCTTTATTATTCTATAAATTATACATACATATACACCAATACATATGTGTATACATATTTTTCCCCTTAAATCATGTGAAGATGAGTTGCAGATATCATGCCCACTTACCCCCAAGTATTTCACGTGTATTTCTGAATAAGGACATTCATTTTTATAACCACAGTACAATGAAAGTACAAAGTCAAGAAATTAATGTTGACATAATACTGTTATCTAACACACAGACTTTACTCAGGTTTTGTAGTTGTCCAAATGTCCTTTATAAGACAGACACAAAAAGATCTTTTTGCAGTTCCAGTTTTCAATCCAGGATCACCTAACACATTTAGAGTAGAAATCCTGAAGGAGCCAAAAGAAAAATATTTCTTAAATACGTTATCTGAATAAACTGATATATATATATATATATTTTTTTTTAATTGAGGGTGGCTATAAACTAGAAGATAATTTCCTTTATAATGGGTGTTTTCTGTAAATTTACCACATAGCTGGAAGACCACAGCTCTCATCAGCTTTCTGCCAATCCATAGGAAATCATTATCAGGAATTCATTAGGTAGAATGGACGTAAGGGAATGAATTTCCAGGCCTGATAAGGCACTTGTGTGAACCTCTGTGGCTCTTTTCATTGTTCTAGTACCGAGACAGAAGACACCCAAACCTAATTATATCACTGCTATCATCATAGGAAGCTTGAGAAGTAGGGAGAAACTCCCAGTGCCTGGGTAGAAATCCCCCAAAACAACTCCATTCTTTGATTCAAGGGATGTGTAGGCCTTCATGCCTATTAGAATTTTCAAGTCATCATCAATTTTGCTTTAAAATGATGTAGGACAATGATATGACAAAAATATGGACTCAGCCTGAGAAATGAGGTCAGGCCTGAAAGGAAACAAGCAGGCAAGTGAGTACTTGAATTTGAAAATAGAATATAGTCCTTAGGGTTCTGCTCTAAGGAGTCTGATGCTATTACACATCAGGAGTTGCATCTATCGGCTAGCAATCATTATCTCGGAAGGCGACACCAGCTGTGAGTATCAAAAACCTGGTCTCCCAGTGCTCTCCTTTCTTAGTTTACCATCAAGAACCCATTAGGAATATCAAGCATTGAATGATGTACAAGACTGTTAACCATGTCTAGAGACAGAATGCTCAACATTTGGGTGGGGTATTTTCCATGGACTGGAACAAATGCAAAGTGTCAGAGACCTTGAGGGTCATATCTTGTGTAGGGATTTTTCACATTTTGTTTATGGCACAGGAACTTTTCCATTATAACCTTATATGGAACCCCAGTGTATACAG
>PVKE010013175.1:0-36980 GCA_004027555.1 Craseonycteris thonglongyai | reverse complement strand
GGCTGACAGCGCTCAGGCCGAGGTGACCGGGAAGGGCTGCCATGGATGGTGGCCCAGGCTGGGCACTGCACAACCTGCACTACCATCCATGGTGCCCTCAATCCGTGGGCTGTGCCATCCTGATTCTCAGGAGCCTGTGTGTTTCCCCCCAGTGCGAGGAGATGAAGGCCACGGTGGTCCGTCACGGGGAGACCCTGCGCCGCACCAAGGAGGAGATCAACGAGCTGAACCGCATGATCCAGAGGCTGACCGCCGAGGTCGAGAATGCCAAGTGCCAGGTACGGGAACCGGGAGGGCTCGAATACCCAGCACAGGCAGACTGTAGCCCCAGGCCCTTTGATCCCTGGAAGGGCAAGGCCTGGACTAAATCAGGCCTCACAGTGCATGTGAGGATGCAGCGGCCCAGAGAGAGGGCGGGGGCTGTACCACATCACACAACACTTGAACAGGGATGAACCATGTTCCTGATGACCCCTCCTTGGCCACCTGTCACCACCATCAAGGAGAGATGGCAAAAAGCCGGCCCATCGCTGCCCCTGTGTTTGCGCCCCTGTGTTTAACTCCCTGGTCATGGGCAGCTCAGCTTCTCTCTGGAACCGTCCTTTCCCCGCCCCATCTCCATCACTTGAGTGGGGCAAGTTGTGCCTTCTCTCATCCTTGTCTTCACATCTCCTTCCCCACAGCGGGCCAAGCTGGAGGCGGCCGTGGTTGAGGCGGAGCAGCAGGGCGAGACGGCCGTCAGCGACGCCCGCTGCAAGCTGGCCGAACTGGAGGCCGCCCTGCAGAAGGCCAAGCAGGACATGGCCTGCCTGCTCAAGGAGTACCAGGAGGTGATGAACTCCAAGCTGGGCCTGGACATCGAGATCGCCACCTACCGGCGCCTGCTGGAGGGCGAGGAGCACAGGTGGGGCTAAGGAGGACCTTGTGGGGTGGAAGAGGTGGAGAGCCTGCTCCCCTGGGAGGGAATTAACTTGACCCCAAATGGGAGCTACATCTCTGCCCACCACTCGGACAGGTCACACTTCCGTAATAATTACCGTGTGCTTATGTGCTTGTCCTGTGCGAAGTGCTCATTATAATCTTCACAATCCAGTAAGGGGTAGGTATCATTTTTCCCATCCAAAGAAAAGGACACAAGGCTTAGCGTTCAGGGACTTTCGCGGGGCCGCACAGTTACTAAGCGCAGGAGCCGGAGCCTGCACCCGAGTCATGTGCTTCTGAAGTCCATTCTGTTCTGGTAGCTTCCTACACGCGGCTGCAGCTTGGCCTGCAGGCAGGCTGTGCGTAAGAGCAGTGCACTCTGTACGCACATGGTAACCCTTCATGGACCACAGAGGCCTTGCACACACACCGGTGTGTGGGCGTCTGAGCACACTCTCCTGGGTGGGCCAGGTCACTAGTTCACTCAGATTGGAGGCAATGGACAGAGTTCCGTAACTCACCCACCTCGACTGAAAATCGGGCCTTGTCTCCATGATCAGAACAATTAAAGAAAGCGAACCTTTAACGCTGACTTTGAAGGAGCTTTTCCTGCCTCGGGAGGTAGGGTCTGTGCACAGAACAGTCCTGTCTGTCCCCACGCAGCCCTCTGCCTCACGGAATCCAGCTGTGTCCAGAGCTAACCGGGTTTTCTTGCCCCTTAGGCTGTGCGAAGGTGTGGGTGCTGTGAATGTCTGTAAGTATCTGCTTGAAACCCCCTAGAAAATGGCTTTGTAGGGAAAGCCGGGAAGACTCAGCGGGTTAAGCGCTCGCTTTGAAGCCCCGAGGATCGAATCCCGGCTCCGGCCCAGGCAGACCCACATGCTGAACTGGGGTGTGCCCCCAGTTCAGTTCAAAAAAAAAAAAAAGAAAGAAAAATGGCTTTGTTGCTAATGGACAGCCTAGAATGTTCCCTAACTGGGAAGGGACCTTCCATCCTCCCCAGGCTCCTCACAGTGGATTAGCCAGAGCCGAGTTGCGCGCCCTCCTCCGGTGGCGACGTGAACTGCAGGCCATGGAAATGGAGTCAGGCCGCTTTGCCCCTCTAGTCCAGGGGCCCCCTCGTCCTTCCTGCCCAGTGCCCTAGAAGGGCTGGGGCGCTGAGAGGGACAGGGCCCGAGTTATTAACCTCCCTTTGTGGGGGAGGGAGCTCCTGCCATGTGGAAGCCACTTAGGGCCTGTCCCGAGGTGAGATCAGGGCAGGCCCCTCACCCCTCCGTGTCACCTCTCCCACAGGTGTCAGCAGCTCCCGCGGTGGAGTCACCTGTGGCGGCCTCACGTGTAGCACCAGCCCTGGGCGCCAGATGGCCTCTGGTCCCGTGGCCACCGGGGGCAGCGTCATGGTGATGGCGCCCGACTCCTGCGCCCCCTGTCAGCCCCGCTCCTCCGGCTTCAGCTGCGGGAGCAGCCGCTGTGTCCGCTTCGCATAGAGTCCGGAGCCGCCTGCGTCTGCCTGAGCAGGGATGGTGTGTGAATGGAAAATGTGTGCTTGCTTCTGGAATCTTCCACGTGTTCCTGCAAAGGAACAGAGCCTGGGGCCGCTCTGCCACCTTCTCTTTGTAGGGGGCTGTTCCCTGGTTCTCCTAGTGGCTTCAGTTAGAGAGTCAGACCCAGCCCTTCACTTAACTCCAATTTGACTCAGAAATATTCGGGGCCAATGTGTACTGCTCACCAAGCGCTCGCGGACATTACCAGTCACCCAGGGTGGCTGCACATCATGGGAGCGTGGCCTTCGCCTCCAACAAGGAATGAGCCTCTCCAGCCAGGGCTCCCACAGCCTGAGAATCAGAAAGGAAGTTCCCCCTTCCCACCCCAGCAGCTCCCTCTCCTGGCGGGGAAGGTCTCTGCAGGAGACCCTGGCCTGGTGCTCATGTGTGTCTGTTGCTTGTCTCTGACTGACTGCCTTCCTCTGGGTTAACCTCTTCCAACCAGACTCCTTATGTGACCTCCCAGGTGAGAGGCCCATTGTGGAGGGGGATCCCTTTCACTTTGGACAGGTCTTGCTATTCAGTGCCTTTGAATATACATTTCAAAGAAAAATCCATGGTTGCTCCAGGTCTCCCCCTGCTGGCGCAGGGGAGGGGTCTGTCCGACGTAGTGGGTGGGATGAAGGTCAGGCCACTTGCTGGATCGCCCGCTTGTTACAGCTGTCTGTGGTTGGCTTGCCTTCTGGGTTCTCTCAATTGGTGTTTCAATAAATGCTGCTGCAAGGCAAGGATGTGTGATCTCACGACCACCGTATGTGCCGCCTCCAACGTTCTGACACTCAGCTCCCTCTTGCCCGGTCTCCAGCTGGCCAGTCCTCTCCAGCCCCTCCCCACACACAGTGTGTCTCCAGTCCCCCAGGGACTCTGCTTCCAACTCAGTCTACACAGGCCTGCGCCCCAGCCCCAGCTCCCCATGACCCCTTTCTCCTTGAGCCCACCCCACAGACCCCAGCAGCCATAATCCCATCCCAAACTCATCACTCTCCCCCCTCCCGCCTGGTTCAAACCAGACCCCAGCCTATGTGTGTGCCCCTAATGCCAAACACAGGCTCTCTGTCTCCTCTTTTTCCACCTGCTCCTCAGCTTGTGCAACCCCTCCACCCAGTGTCAGTCTTCCTAGACGCGGGCTCCTCTAGACGGAGTCAAGTCTACCCTAGGAGGCCGACAAGGACCATCCCACATGGACACACAGGCCATCCCATGCCTCTCCTCCCGTTTGCCTTTGCCCAGTGCTCCCTGTGCTCCCCTTCCCTCCCCTTCCTCCCACAGGCTCACATCCCCCTCCCCTGCCCCCACAGTGTTGGAAACCCTCCAGATCTCTGCTTCTGTCTTTGAGACTTGGGGCCAAGGATGTCATTGGGTGTGTCAGGAGCCTGGATCAAGCTGTAAGTTCCCCGAGGGCAGGAAGTATCTCCTCCTGGCTCTAACCCCCAAATAAGTCCCAGGATGGGGTTCTAAGACATGTCAGGTCTGGGACGGTTGGATGAACTCAGGTAGCTGTCAGAGCAGAAGGGGTAGATGTCAGCCCTCTTAGAATCACCTCCATTTCTCCATTAGGAGAATAGATTGGCTGTCACTATTCCAGACAGATGTCCACCTGCCAGCCCCCTCTACTGCCCCCTCCCCCATCCTTTCCCTAAGAGAAAAAGTTAGGGCCCTGTGAGTTCTGATGACTCCTCATGTCAGGCCTCCTGGAGCTTGTAGCCTTTTCTGCATGCTCAGGCTTCTGCTGTTTGAGGTTTGCTGGCTGACCCCGGGCTGCCCTCCTTTCTCCCACCTCTCTGGACCTTGAAGACGTGGTTAGAGTCACAATAGAGCAACATTTAATTTAGGGCACCTCATTCATCCACAGGAAAGGGTAAATCTATGTGTCAGGAGATCAAAATGTGAGCATCTACTCTGCTGTGTCTTAGTGAGGCTGAGCAAGAAGTGGCCTCCATGCTCTGGGCATCCTCCTGGGGACCTGTGAGATGAGCCTTTTCCAGCCCCGTGGTTCTAGTTTGCTGGAATGAGTCTGTGTTGGAGAAAACACCTTGATGTTACCATGGGTCTGGGCCAAGTATAACTAAAATGCCAATTCTGATCCCCCTTCCCAAACCTGACACCATGCATTAAAAAGTCAAACAGCCAGGAGCTTAAAATTTTCAATTAGCTTTTTAATAGGTTCCCATCTTCGTATGCAAAGACTGGTCAACTGGCTCAGTCAGCCAGCGGTGCCCTTGGCTTATGAGGATGTAGCCTCTCCCCCACCTCTCCTTGTGGTCAACAGCAAAATGCAGACCAAGCTCTTCTGGTTCAAAGGGTTCTGGAGGCTCTCGCAGCCCTCTCCTGATGGAAGAGCTATTCCTCATGGAAAGCAAAGGGTGTGATCCAAGGGTAACGAAGATTAAAGTTTTGTTAGAAAACAAACAAAAAAATTCAAAGGAGAAGTCCAGTGGTCTGAAATCAAGAGCTCCAGGAAAAGTCCGAAGAGCAATCAGCCCATGTGGATGATTCCAGCACTTCTTCCTGGGCTCCCCTTTCATTGAAACTCCACAAACCAAGCTAGGACTTCCATTGGAGAAAACCAGGCATCCTGTCCATATTCCACTCTTATTCAAATATCCAATGTACCCTCGAAAGTACACAGGGTCTCCAGAGGATGAGGGAGTATGGAGTATAGTTCTTTCAAAAGCTCGGGTAAGCTTGGCCTTGGGTGTCTTCTTTTCTCTCTGAGGCCACAAGCACCCCTCATCAAGTCTCAGGTCCCCTCCACTCTACACCATCGTCACTAACACCCAGTCCTAGGCCCGCTCCTGCTCTCGGCCCCAGTGTCTCCAATCATCCACTGCTTCAGACTTTGGGATCTCAGGGAACTAAGATGAGTGTCATTACTCACCCCAACCAAGCCTAGTGGGAAATAACCACGTGATCGAGGAGGTCACAGAGTGTATCCACCTTTGCAATGGACATGGATGTGGGAAATGACCACTGGGGAATTACCCCTGTTGCTCACTCACATCATTGCCACTCTCTGGCAATGTGCACATTAAGAGGAGACTTAATGAGCGTTTTATTCATTGAAAATTAGAGCAACGAGGATGTCTGCACTAAGTTCCGCCATCTTTGGGTGGGGGAGGCATAGTTCACAACTGCCTCACACCACTTCCTTGCCCCCAGGAATCCCTGCCCATTTCTGCTTTGTTGAAAAACAAAGGGGTCCTCCCACGTACCTGCTGTTATTTCCTTGGAGCTACTGGACAGTGGTGGTAAGAGGTGAATAGCCAGGGAATGGAGTGGAGTGAAGGCAGCCATCAAAGGATGAGCTTTTGCATTCAAAACAGAGAAGACACCAGAGGCGCACATATTGTACAGCAGACTCTTCATTAACTGGAACTCAAGCAACCGGCAGAATCTCAAGCAACTGACAAGACTTTAAGTTCCAGTCAACAGAGAGCCTACTTACATTTATCTGCCATCTACCAATCCCCATGGGTGCCGGCCAATGAGAGTCTACTGTATATATTCACCCTCCACCACCGCCATCAGAAAGAAAAGGCAAACCTTCCCTATCCTTCCCCTCACAGCCCATCCCCTGGGCAGTGGGTGCCTAGTGGGCTCCTTTCCATCTTCCAAGAAGACCTGGTAGCCCTTTGAACCTGATTTTACTCCCACTCAAATTTGGTGGGATCCAGACAGTGATGTGCCCAAAATGAAGACCCTCTTAAATCCAGGAAGCAGAGACTAGGGGACCACTCTACTAAGAAAAATCTTGGTCCTCCCAAGGTCCCAGAAGGCCAATATGCCTCAGGGGCACACATTCTAGAGACATCAGAAGGCTATGTTGCCAGGGAGAACTACTCAAAAATTTGTCTTGAGCTCAAATATATATTCTTGAGGCAAAATATCTTCTGTCCATTCAAGTCTTAAAAAAAAATTTTTTAATCCCAAATAAAATAAGATGAGAGAAGTAGAGTTGTTTCTGTAAAACAAGTGAAAGTTTCTCATTAGAAGCCCCTCTCTGTACCTCTTCACATCTGGGGGGACACCCTTGCATTAGAGGGGACTCTAAGCATACTTCCCCAGGTAGGACTTCTTGGGAACTGTCAGTAAAGGAATAGGCCAGAGACAGAGTTCCCCAAGCAATTGCCCCCCCCTCCAAGCCATCGGGGAGAATGGCCTCCAACCAGAGGTCTGAGTTTTGATTCTGGATTGCCACATAGGAGGCCTGTAGTAACCATCCCTTTATAAGATCTGTGCAAGATTCTTGGAGAGCAGAGGCTATGGGACAATGTCTCTACAAATACTTCCAGGAGGCACCTATATGTCACCTTCCATCTCTTATCTCTGGAGTGTCAGACTACTAAGGCAGGAACAGTTAGATCCCCTCATCCGGAATCATTCCAATGACCATGATGTGTAGCCTGAAAGAGAAACTGGGGTAAGGCAGGGCAAAGTCTTGAACTTGGCCTTCCCTACACCTCCGTTTGGATCCTGGACTAGTGGTGTGACCTCAGTAAAGTTACTTTAGTTCTTTGGGCCTTAATTTTCTTATCTGTAAAATGAAGATAATATCATGATACTGTTGCTATGACAATGAATGAAATACGTACACGAGGTGCCAGACACTGAGCAGCCGCTTGTGAAGAAAAGCTCCCTTCTCTCCCCTTTTCTACATTGGTCCCCACCACACCTGGCCTGGCTGGCCCAGACAGCCTCTGCCCTTACAGCATTGTGAAGAGACAGGCAAAGAGGTGAATGTGGTCCTGTGAGAATCGGAGGGAAAGTCACCTCCACGGTCACAGTTATCTGGCCTGCCTATTCCCTCTGTCCGTGTAAACTAGTGGTTCTCACATTTAGTTCCTATAGGAATCATGGGAGCCTGTCCAATTCAGATTCCTGTGCTCACCCTGGGGTGTAACCCTTCCCCAGGGATCCTAATGTAGGTTGTGGTCTGGGGACCACACTTGGAGAAGCCATGGAACAACCAGGGATTTGGGGCTGAGGGTGGGGGTATCCAACAAAGAAGACTGGGTTACTCGGAGGAAAGCTTTAGCCATTGACATTTAATCATGCACACCAAAGGGTAGAAGGAGCCATAACAGGAATCACCACAATACAGTAAAATTCCAAACCACCACCAATATAAACCTCAACCCATTAGCCTTTGTCAGTCTTTCCGTCCTGACATTTGAAGAGCTGGGAGATGCCTGAGGGACCTACAACCTCTCTGACCCAGTGAGGGGCCTCCTGGGGCCCTGGCTCCATGGCCCTTGTTGCCCTCTCAATGCTGAGGAGACATGCACAGCCCCTCATCGTGGGCAAAGCACAGAGGTGTGCCCACCCACTGCCAGGGCCTGGCACGAGGCTGGTCAGCACTGAGTAAATGTTTGCTAGCCTGGAGTTAGCTGGAGAAGAAAGTGACGAGCAGTCTATGTCCAAACGCTTTCACACCTCTCTCCTGGACCACAGGGAGGGAGAGACCAATGGAAGTGGCAATAATGCCAAACCCAGGGTTGGTACACTAAGTGTAAATCCCAACTTCAATAAGAAGGAAACTGGAGAATTGGTCTGGGGTCTCTGTAAGGGGGAATTACTAGACTGATGTTGGAGCCCGAAAGATTTCCCCCTTCTTCTCCCCACCCTCGCCCATATCAGACATCCATTCAGAATCCCAACTCCTGTCATGCAAACCGCACAGACCTCGCACTGGAGCAGGCCCCCATGACAGAGGGGGAGCAGGGGGCTCCACTGCTGGTGGCCACGCCTCCCAGGCCACGAGACACGGTGGATCTGAGGTCTCTGCAGACCACGCCTCCCTGGGAACGGCTCACACCTGTGGGTGAAGACACCGGGTCAGAACTCTCTTCTGTCCCAGGCATGGTGAATTTTTTTAAACCACTAATTAACTCTCTTCATGCTCCAAGGGACCAGCAGCATGAATCCTTTGAACTACAGGCAAATCTAAACCCACTGTCACTCGCTTCTTGAAGGAGGGTGGTTAGCAAATTGGACACCTACCTCCACTTGAAGCAGACTAATCTTGAAATGTGTTTATACAATCTTTGAGCAAAACTGAGGGATCACAGTGGAGGAATCATCTAGAAATACAGTTGCTGGAAAGATGAGGGGAGTAGACAGACACCTAGCCTGGGGACCGTATACACATCAGACCATTAAAGGTAAGTTTAAGAGCTGCCTCCAGTGGCCTCGGATGATCAGAAGAGCCATCTCATGTTCCTTCCTATTAAAACTCTGCCCCTGGAGTTCTGCGTGTAATTGAAAGACTTAGGTTATTTTTGCAGACCAGCACTTAGCAGGGCAGCACTTGCCAAGTTCATTTACTTAGGCCAGGCATGTTCCGCCTGTGGACGGCTTTGAATGTGGCCCAACACTAATTCTTAAAACATTATGAGATTTGTGGGGGGTGCTTTTTTTTTCTAGTTCATCAGCTATTATTAGTATTAGTGTATTTTATGTGTGGCCCAAGACAGTTCCTCCAATGTGACCCAGGGAAGCCAAAAGGTTGGGCACCCCTGGCTTAGGCCTCATGGATGTTCCAGATGGATCCAAGTAGGAACCAAATATTTTGTACCACCCAGTAGTCCAGATCTCACAGACCTCAGTAACTACCTCCCTCACCCAGTACCCTAGGGACAGAGAAGTTCAGTCACCAGTTAGATACAACCCAACATTAAGACTATTGATGCCCAAAAGAACCATGATGCCACACGCCCCCAACTTACAGATGTTGACTGAGCCCACACCTTCACAGAGCCTGCGGGGGAGAGGAGAGAGTGAGCATTAGAACCCAGCTCCCACCCTTGCAGCAGGGGAGGGGAGAGGCAGGGCTGGGGCAGGCCGCCCAGCTCCTCAGATAGCTTCAGTGTTGTCACTGCTCCCCGGGGTTCCCAAAAGGACAGGGAATGTTAGGGTGCAGGATCCAAAAGGCCACTCACTTTATGCCGCATTTGCATCTCAGCCATGGAGACTTGATGGACTTAAAAGCAGAGATGGAGGTACCGTAGGGGTCATCTTCCTTCTCCCTTGGCTAGAAATTCCAGCCAAGCCAAAGAAGAGGTGACAGGAACAGCTACTGCTTAACTGGACACCTCTCATCCAATCCGATCTATTTTTATCCCACAATTTCAAGTGCTAACCCGGAAGTCAACCTGACTTGGTAAATGCAGAGGAAGGCCAGAAGGTGTGGTGGTGAAGAGTCTGGACTCTGGATCCAGGTCACTTGGGCTCAAGTCTGGCTGAGTCACTTCTAGCTGGGTGACCTTGAGAAGTCACCTAACCTTTCTGTGCTTCAGCTTCCCCAGTCATGAAATGGGGATGATTATAACCGCTTTCTAGGGTTGTTGTAAGCACTACATGTAAAGTGTCTACAGACAGCCTGGCACACATTAAATCTAATTAAGAGTTTGCTATTGACATTATAAATATCTCATTAATGAGAGACATGTATACCTCTACAGTGGGCTCTTCATAAATGTTTCCCACATCTACCTGTGCTTTCGGTTTCTATGTCTCCCCTTTGTTCTAACCCCAGCTTCAGACCTTTTCCTCCAGGCAAACTCGAGTCTAATTCATTCTACCCATCTCAGGGCCCTCATGCACTCCACAGCTTTTCAATTAGGGTACTGCTTCCAGTTCCCAGTCCTGCCATGTGAATCTGACTTGGGCACAGCCTTGGATCTGTGCCCTTCCAGAAGATTCCAGCCAGTGCTCATCATGGTGTCTGTTGAGCCCCAAGGCTGGCGCCAGCTATCTCCAAGTTGAGTGATTATGGCTGCTTCTATATTCTTATTTCCTGTATGTTCTAAAATGAACATTACTTGTGTGTTCCAATTAAACATGGTAAATGCCAAGAGGAGACGGTCTATTAAAAGGTAATGGCCACAATGTGCAAAGCACAATACACAAAATCACCTTTCACCGTCTCAGTGCTGGGGACAGTGTGTCATCATTCATTATATGCCTGAGTTATTAGCACACAGATAATTAATCTCATAATGGAAGTGGGCTTCACGGAGCGAGTGCTGAGTGCCTCACAGAATGCTGGTGGGTGGGGTGGGAGCTTCAGGGAGCAAAGGAGGAGATAGCTCTGGTGGTCTCCCTCAAACGCCTGAGGAAATGGACAAAGACATTTATCTGCTTCGGTGTGAATCCAGCGGCATGGCCAGCCACTTTGGGTGGCACTCATGTGGGATTTCTAACAGCATTAACCTTGTTCGTAAGGAGCCCCTGTCTCTGTGTGGGTGCAGCCCTGCCTGGCTACCCCGGATGGAGGTATTCTGATTCAGATAATACCCTGCTCCTGCCCATGCCTCCTATGTTCCATTCCCTTTGTAATCCTTGCAACAGCCCTAAGCAGTAGGTTGATGAGAATCTGTTTCACAGACAGGGACACTGAGGCATAGAGGTTCGAAGCTAGTATGTAGTAGAGCTGGGATATAAACCCAGGAGGTCCAGCTCACAGCCCATCATCTCAACCTCCAGCCTCTCCTCCCCAGGGTAACCTGCTTCCCCCTGATGGGATCCAGCGACAACAATAACGTGGCCACCTCACGGCTAGAGGCTCATGCGCCATCCCAGGTCTAAAGCCACATTGCTCCTTCCTATGCTGACTTCACCTGTCCTCAGTTCTTGGCTCTCACTGTCCACACAGCATGAATAAAGTGTCCTGTCCTTTTCCACCTGCTCAGCTCTTCTACCTCCTCTTCTGAAAAGCCTCCCTGGGACACTAACCCCGGTCACCAGGAGGATAGATTTATGTCTGCCCCTGTCTTCACCTGTTAAGCAAGGACCCTGTGCAGCTCATTTCTATTCACTGAACACCAGACTATGTAGGGTGATAGGATTTCTGTCCATGCCTCCCAAATCACATGGCCTTAAACAAATCTTCTGAATGATCACAGCTTTCCCAAGCCAAGGAAGTGACATGGCAGAAACACCCTTTCAGGCAACAGGGTAAAGCCGTTGCATTGGAAGGGGCGTTAGGTATAGTGGAGAGGCAGTGCAGGAGGGGAAAAGACCACAGAGTGCGGGCCAGGAGCCTGGTGTCATTTAGTGTAGCCACCAATGAACTGTGGCCTCGGACCAGCCCCTTCCCCTCTCTGGGCCTCAGTTTCTCTATCAGAAAATGAGGAAATGACTGGACCCCATGATCTCAAGTCTTTCTCAGTTTGGACGCTCTCTGCCTGGGGGATGATAGTCCAGTGAGGCGCTCTTCTAGCCCTGAGTGGGGATGTGAGGTGACCTCAGGCCCCGGTCTCACCGGCTCTCCTCGCCCTCCAGCAGGCGCCGGTAGGTGGCGATCTCGATGTCCAGACCCAGCTTGGAGTTCATCACCTCCTGGTACTCCTTGAGCAGGCAGGCCATGTCCTGCTTGGCCTTCTGCAGGGCGGCCTCCAGTTCGGCCAGCTTGCAGCGGGCGTCGCTGACGGCCACCTCTCCGTGCTGCTCCGCCTGGACCACAGAGACCTCCAGTTTGCAGCGCTGGGGGAGAGAGAGGGGGGAAGCAGTCTGAGAAAGGTGCAGGCTACGGGAGCTCGGTGGTCTCCCGTGACCTTGATCTCCTACTTGCCTCCATTCAAAATGGTCAACTTTTAAATTAACTAGGCAGGGGAATTATAGCCATTTGGAGCTTTTGGCTTCATTTTTGTACCTTTTATTGCAGGAGTCCTCAAGCCCCGGGCCATAGACTGGTACTGGTCTGTGGCCTATTAGAAACCAGGTCGTACAGCAGAAAGTGAGTGGCCGGGAATGAACAAAGCTTCATCTGTATTTACAGCTGCTCTCCAGCACTTAAATTACCCCTTGAGCTCCACCTCCTGTCAGATCAGCAGCAGCATTAGATTCTCATAGGAGCACGAACCCTACTGTGAACTGCGTACGTGAGAGATCTAGGCTGAGTGCTCTGTATGAGAATCTAAGGCCTGATGATCTGAGGTGGAGCTGAGGCAGTGATGCTAGCACTAGGGAACGACTGCAAATACAGATTAACATTAGCAGAGAGGTTTGACTGCACAGAGACCATAATAAATCAATTGCTTACAGACTCATATCAAAACCCTATCAGTGAGTGGCAAGCGACAATTAAGCTGCATCTGGTGGCAGGCTTTATAGTGGCAAGTGAGTTATATAATAATTTTATTATATATTACAATGTAATAATAATAATATAAATAAAGTGCACAATAAATGTAATGCACTTGAATCATCCTGAAACCATCCCTCCTCCCAACTTACCTCCAGTCTGTGGGAAAATTGCCTTCCACAAAACCAGTCCCTGGTGCCAAAAAGGTTGGGGACCACTGCTTTATTGTAAAACTCAAATCCATGGTGATCCATCAGAGGGAGAAAATGTAGTGCTGGAATAAGACTGAGGATCATTTGTAATGTGATAGTATCTTATATTTGTTCACTGTTGTTAGTGTACAAGGCGTTTTTACAGTTATCTTATTTGACCTTCAAGTTACACTGTCAATTTGTCAGAACAGGTTTGTTATTCCCTGTCAATTTGTCAGAACAGGTTTGTTATTCCCATTATGCAGAAGAAGAAACTGAGACTCAGACAGGTTGTGACTTGACCTAAGCTACCCAATTAATTAATGCCAAAGCCAGGTTTTAGAGGCCACTGTGTGGGGTCTCATTCTTGGCCCACTGAGATCAGCATGCTGAAAGCAGTTCCCATTTACAATACCTAGCACACTAACTACAGCTTCTCCCTGGCCCCACCTAAGAAAGCATAAGGACCTCCTACAACTCAACAGCAAAATATACTAATAACCCTAGTCTTAAAAATGGGCTAAGGACCTGAATAGACATTTCTCCAAAGAAATCATAAATGGCCAAGAAGTATATAAAAAACACACACACACACAAAACCCAAAGCACTCAGTATCACTGATCATTATGCAAATGTACATCAGAACCACAATGGGATGGGATATCATCTCACACCTATCAGGATGGTTATTATCAAAAAAACCAAGACAACAAGTATTAGTGAGAAGGTGGAATAATTGGAACCCCTTGTGCACTGTTGGTGGGAATGCAAAACAATGCAGCCAATATAAAAAATAATATGGAGGTTTCTCAAAAAAATAAAAATAGAACTACAATATGATCCTGATCCTACAATCCCACTTCTGGGGATTTACCCAAAAGAACTGCAATCAGAATCTCTAAGAGATATTAGCACTCACACATTTGTAACAGCATTATTCACAATAGCCAAGATATGGAAACAGCCTACATGTCTCTGGACGGATGAATGAATAAAGAAAATGTGGTAGAGACATACAATGGAATTCTACTGAGCGTTTAAGAGAAGGAAATTCTGCAACATGTGACAATATGCACGAACCTTGAGGACATTATGCTAAGTAAATAAGCCTGACACAGAAAGATTACATAATTTCACTTATGTGAGGTATCTAAAATAGTCAAATTCATAGAATCCAAGTGGGATGATGGTTGCCTCTCAGGGGCTGGGAGGAGGAAGAAATGGGAGGTTACTAATCAATGGGCATAACATTTCAGTTATGCAAGACGAATAAACTCTAGAGATCCAATGTTCAACACCGTATCTATAGTCAAGAAATCTGTTATACTTACAAATATTAATACTTACACATTTGTTGAGAGGGTAGAGCTCATGTTAAGTGTTCTTATCAAATAAAATAAATATTTTTAAAAGCATATGAGAATACAAGTGAGGATAACTTCTAACCTTCTCTAATTTTACTTCTGGAAGGTAAACCATTCCCATATTTTATTACCTGAATTAATTTGTTAATTTAGTAACAAATCACCTGTGATGCATCTTACCAGTGGGTGAGAATAGCTAACAGAAGGGACAGGAGAGGAACTGAGCCAGGTACATGTGGGAACTCAGCATTATGATAGAGGTTGTATCACAAGCCCATGGGTAAAGAATGGATTGCATATTAATAATACATTTTTCTTAGGACATATATGGAGAGATGTTTAATTAAAACCCTATTGCCTGTATGTAAAACAATAAAGTTCAGGGAAAGCTGGGATGGCTCAATGGGTTGAGCCCTCGCTTTGCAGCTCCAGGGACTGAGGACTGAATCCCAGCCCCAGCCCATGTAGACCCATATGCTGAACTGGGGTGTGTGTCCCAGACGGGAGGCTCCCAGTTCATTTCTCACCCCCCGGTTTGGCCCCTGGCTCGAGGGGAGCCCCCATGCAGGGGGGGGGGACCCAGCCCAGCTCCTGCCCTGAGCTGCCCCCGCCCACTTGTGTGGAACAAAACCATATCAAAAACTGATGATTGTACAGCTATGGAGACTGCTCTGGGCCCTCCCCCTTCTCTCTGTCTCTCTGTCTTTGTCTCTCTCTGTCTCTATCAAAAACAATTATATAAATCTTTTAAAATAACTAACTGAATAAATAAAGTTCAGATGGATTGAAGACCTAAATGTGAGAGCTAAAACTATACAACTAGTAGAGGACAAAATGTAGAGGATATCTTTATGACCTGAAACTTTCATAAGTAATAACCATGAAGATAAGAATTGATGTATTTGGCCACATCCGGCCTAAATATTTCTGTTCAATAAATGATGCCAGAGCAAAGCAAACAGACAAGTGATAGATTGAGAGAAGATTAATTGCAGTGTGAATAACTGACACAGGGTTATGGTCTAGAAAGAATGGGTAAGGGAATACTGCAAATCACCACGAAGATAGGAATCACAACAACAAAAAAGAGGCAGATGATATGAAAAGGCAATGTTTAGAAGGGGAAATACAAATGAGTAGTAAGTGTATGAAGAGACATTTGGCATCACTAGTTAACTTGAGAGATGAAAATGTAAATAACAATTAGATACTGGTTTACATCTATTAGATCCACAAGCATTTGAAAGTCTCACAATAGCACATGCTGGAACAAGCCTTCGTGTGCACACAGTGGGAGTGTACACGGCACTCCACGGGTATTTATGGAAAATAAATAACTGAATATCTTACAACTCAACAATTCTATTTCTTGCTTTAGACCTTCAAAACATCTCTCAGGTAGTTGCACGTGGAGACATGTATAAAATATTCATGATACAACTGGTTGTAGTAGCAAAGACTTGGAGGCAAAGTAAATATCCATCAACAGGGAATGCAGAGGAAGCCATGGTCTATGAATATTGTAGAATTCCATGCAACAGAAATAATGAAACATCATTCAGAGCCACAGGCATGGATTTCAAAGACATAATGCTAGCTGGAAAAGAGAAGAATCCGAATGAGATTTATGGGATAATATCATTATGTAAGTTTAAAACACTAAGAAGTTTATGTAACTATATTTTAAATTATATACATAAGTATATGTATGAAAGAGGGACTATAAGGACATACGGTGAATAGATAGACCAATCTTCTCCCTAAAATGTTTTGCGCACAGTTGGTTGCTCGGCTAAAGAATAAGCCCCTTCAAAGACAAGAGGTGAGAAGCAAGCAGATGGGAAGCAGCAGGTGCGCCAAGTAGGGTCTCAGTGCCCCCCCACCTGCTGCTTGGCATTCTCCACCTCCACAGTCAGCCTCTGGATCATGCGGTTCAGCTCGTTGAGCTCATCCTTGGTTCTGCGGAGGTTCTCCCCCTGCTGGGTCACTGTGGCCTTCATCTCCTCACACTGTGGTTTGGGAGACAGACACAGCCAATGATTGCAACATGGCTGGAGGGTGTGCTGTGGTGTCACTGACCACAGCCCTACCATTAGTGAGCCTACAGTTCTGCAATAGCCCCTCCTCCCTGCCCTACTCTGAACCTGGAGCCTCGGATGTGGCCCTCTGAGTGCCTGGGTGCATTCCCCAGGGAAGCTCCAAGTTCACGGCTGTCCTCCCAACCCAGGGGGCAGCCCAGCTCTCCAGTTCACCTTGGTTTGGTACCAGGACTCGGCCTCCGCCCGGCTGCGGCTGGCCACATCGTCGTACTGAGCCTTGATCTCGGCCACAACTGAGTCCATGTTGAGCTCCCGGCTGTTGTTCATCTTCACCACCACCGAGGTGTCAGAGATTTGTGACTGAAGGACACAGATTTCCTGTAGGAGACAACAGCCAGGGTGCTCAGCTCCAAATCCCCTTCCGACTCATGTCTCTCCAAGTAATCCGAAAACCAACTCTAACTCTGAAACTTTAGGAAATAAATTAGAAAAGACTGGCGAGTCAGGAGATTTTTATGAGTAGCTTCCAGTGGAAAAGGCTGAAATTTGGATCATGTTCTCAAGGCAAACAGTAAGTTGGAATTTAATTAATGCCGATCAACAGAGGCAGACTCCTATGGTTAGGGACAAACTAGCTTACTGCACCTGGGCCTAAACTCTCCAGACCAGCTGCAGCTGTCTGTGTGAATCCAGCCACCCAGAGAATGGCCCAAGTTAGAGTCCTGGATTTTCTAATGGGGTTTTCACACTATGGTTGCTATTATAGCTGTCTACCTATATTGTCAAATCTTCACTTCACGTTATGCTGTGTAGACAGGCAATGAAGTACAGTCTATCAAATCATTTTAAAGGGAAGGCACCATTCATGTCCATTTTGAAAGAAGGCCTGAACAAGAGAAAACCTCCTTGGTCACAAAAGGGAAGGATGTAGAGATCCTAGATGAGTAAGGAATGGACAACAGTCCCGAGCACAAAGGAACCAGGACAGGCCACACCCAACCACCTGCCCCCCTCGCCTGCGGTTCCGGACATGAGGAGACTCACCTGTTCATAAAGGGCCTGCAGGAACTGCATCTCCTCCTTCAGCGCCTCCATGTTGGCCTCCAGGTCGGCCTTACGCAGATAGGCTCCATCTACGTCCTGGAGGGGAAGACAGGAGGCGGGGCACAGGGCCATTCAGTGCCCCTGGGGCCTCCGTGCTCTACAGTGCACGTCTAACCTGGACTTCTCGTCTTCACCTTCAGGAGGGACAGGGCCTTTGTCGTCTGTCCCTGACATCACGTCCCATCACATGACCATCAGTGGCACTGACTACCTGGGATGGGATCTGGAGAGAAGTCGGATCCTGACAGACTTTTTTCCAGTTCCTCCAGAATTGGGAACTTTGCTGAATCAGATAGCCTAATATCATAGCCGAAAATATCAGGCTGTGGCTGCTCAGCCAAACTGGCCCATGGAGCACAACCATGAGGTACCACACGTGCACCTCCTCCGCATGTTGTCCTTGGCATCCACAGCACCCAACATCCAGGTAGCTGACTCACCTGCCTGAGACCAATGTCGCACCTGTCTTGGCAGATGTTTTACCGGCCCTCCCTCCACTCTGTGGTTCCTCACAAGTAAGATGGCTGGTAAGGCCAATTTGTGGAAAAGCATTAGCACACACTTCAACTCAGCGATTTGAAACCGAAGGGAAATCATTACTTTTGTGCACTGGTTTTTTCCCCCTTTTGTATGGGCACTGAAGGAGGCCACAGCTCACAAAATCACTAGCAAGCTGAGAATCAACACATCCTGATATGGGAGGCAATGTCCACATAAGCGTGAACCGGATTTACAAGTGAGCCTTTCAGCTCATCAGGAAGTAGACAACCAAGCAGTAGGACAATGTGACTCCCTTTATAAGAAGGTGCCATTGGCACACTCTGGGTCCCTGCATGAGGACCATGATGGCTTCTGAAGACCAGACTCCATCTGCCAGGGGACTGGAGGGCCCTGCCACCAAACTGGACTGATGTGACCTTGGCAAGATGCCCAGTTTCAGAGCCTCCGGCGTCTAAGAGTTCATTGCTCACCATGTGGGAAGAGTCACTCACCTTCTTCAGCACCACAAACTCATTCTCAGCCGTGGCCCTGAGGACAACCTCTTCTTCATACCTGAGGAGCGAGAACACAGGTGGCAAGGCCCCTGGGGCTGAAGGCCATGGGCTGCCAGCCAGCCTAGGGTTTCAAGACTCCCTGGCTCTGCCCTTGACTTTCTGTGTGCCGTGGGAAAGAGGCTTAGCCTCTCTGGGCTAACATTTCTCAGCCACAAAGAGTCTACCAAAGGACGCTGGACATAGAATCCAAGTCCTGGTTTCTGGCGGAAGCTTGAAAGCAAAGCCCCTGCAATCCCTCAGGCAAGTCCTTTTCTCTCTCTCTCTCTCTCTCTCTCTCTCTCTCTCTGCATCTTGAGTTCACTTGCCTGGTGTGCAGTAAGGCCCTCAGTCATAGACTTGTGAAATGAATAAAAGGCAAATGCTCCAGGGCCCTTCAACCCTAAAATGGCACAAAACGTAAAGCTCCAAGAAGCCCTCCCCACACCCCCCATGACGTTCGCTTCTCCTGCCCCAACATCCAAGGACCTGAAATCCTGGTATCAACTCCCTCTGCCCAGACTGCTTGGGGACACCTCCCAGCCCTCCTGAGCCTTGTCGTCCTCTTGCTCTTGGCTGTGAGATCTGAGGCCTGAAGCAGCCCTGCCCCAGCCAGCAAGAGACCCCGGGAGGTCCCAGAGCTGGGGTTTCATGACACTATAATTATAGGAGAATGCAGGCTGCTATAAAGTCTGCATTCTGTAATTAGCAGCCTCTCACCCCCAGAGGCGGGGACAGACTTTGACATCTGCACACAGAATTGTGTCTGCATTGCTGTCCCCCACCCCAGGGGAAGTGACAACCCATCGCTGGGCCCATCTGGATGGTAAAACCTGATCTTCTAAGACCAGAATTGCAATTACTTTCAATTAGAATTACCAGGACTGATTACATCGAAATCAGCCTTCACTGTCTGTATCTACGGGATAAAGTGGGACACGTTAACGGTGATCCATCCAGTGAGTAAAACTAGGTAATGGCCCAACTAAAAATAGCCAGTTTAAAATAAAAGATTTACATGGAACTTTGCATTACAGAGCCTTGCAGAACAAGAGCCTGATGATTTATCTGCAGCATAATTAAACAGTATCCAGGTCCCTCAGATACCTTGAATGGCATCAGCCTAATCATTTTCAAGATCTCTCTTCCAGGACTTTTCCTTTCCACCCTTCCTGGCACCAACCACACCCAAGTTCTGCTCTTCAGCCCTATTGATCTTGCTCTTCTTGTTTCATTTGTTACCACTCCATCTCTGGGTCAGTCTGCCCAGGGTATGTGTCCCAACCCTCTAAGGCTGGGAGCTCTCCTTACCAAATCTTTCCCCAGTCCCCAGGACGGGCCTGCTCTTAAGAGCTGGATGCTGAGACAAGACGGAGGAGACTGATAAAGAAAATCATCTCATTGGTAACTGGGAATGACCCTGACCTTCAGCCATGTCTGCCTCCAGGAGAGTTGTATGAACCTAGCGTACTCTTATAACCTCCCCCAGCCTTGTCATGCTCACTTCTTCTTGAAGCCCTCCAGCACCTCCTGCACGTGGTTGAGCTCCGAGGCCAGCCGGCCGCTGTCGGCCTCCGCACACTCGGCCTCCCGCCGCAGCGTCTCCATGTAGCCCTCAAACAGCGGCTCCAGGTTGCTCTCGCAGCACTTGCGGTTCTGGTAGAACTGCCACTTGGTCTCCAGCAGCTTGTTCTGCTGCTCCAGGAAGCGCACCTGCCGCCCAAGATCAGAGAAAAAGAGTCAGGAGGTAGTCTGGGGAAATGCCTGGCTCCCCAGAACTCTCTCTGCCCTTGGGGATGGCCCCTGACCTGCAGTAGCCTGTGACCTTCCCCCAAAGGACAAATCATTTACAAAGTCTGAAAGTACCATTCACAATTGTTCCCCCAGGCAACAACCCATCATTCCATCCCCACAATTTGTACGTGATTTGTTTGTTCTGCACAGAATGAAATAACATCTGATCCTGCAAAAACACAGCAGACCATGTGTGGTAGGCCAGAAATGTCTCCTCAAAGGTGCTCAGCCATGTCCTAATTCCTGGAACCTATGAATTTGTTACATTTCATGGCAAATGGGACCTTGCAGATGGAATTAAAGTAATGGGCCTGAAGATCAGGAGATTACTCTATTATCCAGATGGGTCCCATAGTAGTCACATGGGCCTTTCAAAGTGGAAGAGGAAGGCAGAAGGAGAGAGATGCTCAGAAGGAGGAGGCAGAGGACAGATTTCAAACATGAGAAGCGAAAGCATTCGACCCCTGTCACCAGTTTTGCAGACAGAAGGAGAAGGGGCCATGAGTCAAGGAATATAAGCAGCCAGCAAGGGCAAGGGAGCCTCAGGCCTGAAACCATGTGGAACTCAATGCTGCCAAAAACCTGGCTGTCCCTGAAGTCAGGCCTCCCCTGGGACCTGCAGAAAGAAATGCAGCCCTGCCAGCAGCTTGACTTCAGCTTCGGGAGGTAATAAGTTGGTGTGTTTAAGCTGCTAAGTTTGTGGGCATCTTTATGGCAATGATTTTAAAATGCGCCCAGGGGATGCTGGGATAGCTCAGCATTTGAGCACTTGCCTCACCATTGTGAGGTCCAGGGATCAAATCCAAGTCCCAGCCTGTGCAAACCCACATGCTGAACTGTAGCACAACTGGTAACCGCCAGATGGCAGTGAGGATTTTTGCCTCCCGTATGGGGGCTCCCAGTTGGGTTCCCACCCTACGCAGCCCCACATCCACCTGTGTGGAATGAAAGCACATCACAACTAATGTGCAACTATGAAGACTGTCCTGAGCCCTCCCATTTCTCTCTCTCTCTCTCTCTCTCTCTCTCTCTCTCTCTCTCTCTCACCTTCTCTCAAACAATAAAATAAATCTTTTTAAAAAATGCACACACCGTGATTCTCCCTCACTCTGACTCTAGGTGCAGGAGCCCAGATGGGGAACCCTGGACCAGTTGTCAGAAGATCTCTCACTGCCTAACTGCCACCAAACAGGCCACTGCGCCTCATTCTGTCTGAACCTCACTGTAAACGGAGGCAGTGAGAACACGTGAACAATTCACACTGGCAGCCCCAGACCCTATCTGGCCCACAGGCATGTTTGATTTGGCCTGCACACTGTTTCGTGAAGGTCTGATTAATTGTCAACATTTAATAGTTGAGTGACTTCAGGCCAGAATCTGGTTTCCCTGACCTCGACAGCCCAGACGCTCTGGAGGTGAGTGGCAGCATGCCTCTCAGCTTGGCCTCATTCACCAGGTACCACGCAGCTGCCAGTGCTAACGTGGGAGCTCTCCTCTCAAAGCCCCGACCTTCTGGGAGGTCAAGCCTGGGATATGAGGACTGTCTGGGAAGGATCCAGCCACGTACAATGAACAATAGAGGCATCTATGGCCTGTGCTTGTGGGACCACTCTTGTAAAGCAATTCTCAATGGTCTGTGCTTGTGGGGAAGGGAACCAAACACCTGATCACCCAAAAGGCATCTGCCTTGGGTCCCCACATGCTGACCCAGGTCCTGGGGGCAGCTCTCTGGCCTGCTTGCCCTGCAGACATGACCCCATCACATTGATGCACTTTGCCCACCTGGAGCGCATCCTAAAGGATGTTGGAAGGAGGTGAGTGGCTGTCAGCAGCCTCAGGGCAGGGACTGGCCCTTCCCAACAGAGCGAGCAGAATGCCTGGGTGATGCCCAAAGGCCCGTGCAAAGAAGCCCATTGAGTCTGCGTGCTCAGGGTTCTCACCATGCTTTGGTGCAAACTAGGAAAAGGCGCCCCTCTGGGCAGAGGCAGCCCCTGCAGCGCATCCAGCCCAAGGTCAGAACAAGGGCAGATTTCACCTCCCCTCGCCCCTCTGGGTGGGCGTCCACGTGCAGTAAAGACGCTGCGTGGTCCTGTGGTCAGCGTCCTTGTGCCGATGGAGCAGAAGAGTAGTCTGGACAGCTCGTTAAGCGGGGAGGCCCAGCACTTCGCCAGCAGATGTGCCTATTTCTGAGGATAGCGTTTGTCTGAGAGCCAAGCTTCCATCCACATCACCAGAAGGGGCGCCTTCTGAATGCAGATGTGTCGGGAAGATGAGCCTTTCCTCCCTTGCACCCCAGTGACTGCTCTCCCCCCAAAAACCAGATTGTGGGCTTTCCGAGGGGGGTATCATTGGGTCTAAAGAAACCGGAGCTATTTATTTAACCAGAAGGGGGCTCGGAAACGGCAACATCAGAGAAGTGTGATTCGCCAGCGCCTCCGTGGACCTCCCTTACATGTTTCAAACTCGCTGTCTTCAATGTCTGTAAGTGTTGGGTGGGGAGGGGGCCAGGGCAGAAGTGCTGGGAATGCACAGCCTTCCTAGGATGTCTCCACCAGAAAGGAGCCAGAGAGGAGCTTCCGGACCCTCTCCGTGCTGAGGGGGGCAGCACCACCCCCGGGCAGGTGCTCGGACACCGGCCTAAGCCGAGGTGCCCCCACCCATCGCCCTCGCTGTGTGCTGGCCGAGCCCCGCTGGGCGGGGTGAAGCAGCAGTGCTCAGCCTGCCTGTTCTGGCTGCTAGGGCACATCCATTTGCACTTGACTCTCATGGCCACATGTTAAAACCAAGATGCTGATTCAATCACGTTCTCGAGGCCACAGGCTGCTAATCCATAACCGGGCTGGGACCCCAAGAATTTGAACCCAGTCCATCATTGGATGTCAAGTCCCTTGTCCCTTCCTAAGCCACAGCCCCAGGGGACAGCCGACAGACCCACCTTGTCGATGAAGGCAGCGAACTTGCTGTTCAGGCACTTGATCTGCTCCTTCTCCTCATGCTTCACGCACTGCGCATTGGGGTCGATCTCCAGGTTCAAGGGCATGAGGAGGCTCTCATTGACTGACACGGTGGTGATGCAGGGCGGGCTGGGGCCGCACAGGCCCCCTACCCGGTAGCCAAAGGTGCCCCCACTGCGTAGAGGTCGTGTGCAACTCACTGAGATCCGTGGGGACCCCACTGTACACAGGCTACGGCTGCCAAAGCCCCCAAGACGCCTGTAGCCTGGCCCCCCAGGACGGCCCCCATGGCAGGCCATGGCATTGGTACAGCTATGAGCCCCGGGCTTGGGCATGACAGCAGAGCAGGAGCTGAAACTCCTGGCCCCATAGCCAGCGCTAATGCGGTAGGAACGGCTCGCCATGCCTCCACTCTGCAGGACAGTGCCCAGAAAGGTGGCGGGGATCGAGGGACACCAGGCCTCACACCAGAGACCTGGGGGTGTTCCTGCCTTTTATGGGGCAGACGACAGGCCTCCCGACAACATAAAAGGCAGGGGAAAGTTATTAATGCTGTTTATGAGCGTGGGAATCATCCCCAGGGGGAAACTGAGAAGGAAAGCTGAAACTTGCCACCTTTAATAGCATACCAAGGGGACCCTGCATCCCAATAAACCTGTCCCTGCCTGCTCAACCCCACAAGCCCGGACATATCTGCTCAGCCTGAACTCTTCCCCAGCCCTATGAGCAGACCTCCCATCATTATCCCACATAGGCAAGTGGAGGCCTGGGTCAGAACATTCCTGGGGCTCCAAGGATCCCATGTCCCATCAAGGTCCCTTGTTTCTCCTCTGAGGCCGCAGGGACACCTGGCTCAGCCCCAGGGTGGGCACATGTGGAGTGAGCCTCTTCAAGCCCGCCCCTGCGTTTGCACTCAGCATCATTTTGTCTTATAGGAGAGTGGTTGCAGTTGGTACTTCCCCTGGATTCAGAAATCATGTCTTATCTACTTTTCTATCCCTCATGGCAACCAGCACATATTAAGTCGTCAGGAAGCCTTGCCTGAGTTGAGTAGCCTGGACATGGGAGGGAACGGCCAGTATCTGGAGAGGTTCTTCAAATGTTGGCCAACCCTCCACCACGCGGCAGGCCCAGGAGCTAGCCTGGAGGAGGCGCCTTGGTTCATAGGCAAGTGCCAGAACAAGGCACTGATCTAAGTGCTGGGGGAAATTAAGCTGGGGGGGCACAGTTTGTCCTTGAGGGAGCTGGGTCTCAGGGGGAGACCAGACACAGGCTGGAAAGATCCAGGGCAAGAGAAAGAAAGACAAATGGTCAGGTACAGAGAGTGCCCTTGGCTTCTGAGGAGGCCGCTCATGGCTGGCCATAGAAGCTCGACTCCCGCGAGGAGGGAAGGGTTGAGTGTGCAGGAAGGTGAGAGAGCTCCTCCATGGGGACACGCTGACCAAGGTGAGCAAACTAGAAACCCAAATGAAAACTGGTGCTCTGACAGGGACCTGCCTCACCATGGTGTCCACTTGTTTCTTTCATTCACCAAGTCTTTATTGAGTAGCTACTATGTGTCAGACATCATTCTATGAGCTTGGGGACACATCGGTGAATAAAACAAAGACATATACTTTGGGGAGTTTCCATTCCAGTGGGTGATATCGACAACAGACTTAATAAATGAACATGTTAGGTGTTGGTAAGTATTATGGAGAGAGCACATGGGGCGGGGTAAGGGAATTCGGAGAGCTAGGAGAAAGGGGGGGGTCCAGCTTTAACAGGGTGGTTCGAGGGGGCTGCGCTGAGAAGGTGACACTGAGCAAAGATTTTGAGGGAGTCAGGGGATGAGCCACGTGGGCAGAGGGGAGAGCCAGCGCAAAAGCCCCAGGTGGGAACAGGTCTGGTGTGTTCCCACCTGGAGCAAGGAAGCCCCTGTGGTCTGAGTAGCAAGAGCAAGAGAGAATTCCAAGAGGCATTGGATTCAGGAGATACAGCGAGGGGGCGCTCCATGCGGGCACTGGAGGCTGAGTGCAGCCAGGAGCTTCGGGGGGCTCGGTGCAGAGGATGGCATGACAGGTAACTGATCACAGTGATGTCACCTGGAAAGCAGACGGTAAGGAAGGCAACGGTGACAGGAAAGGGAAGGGTCAGGAGGGTTTACAGTAACCCAGGAAGATGACAAGCTCATGCCAGGAAGGAAGCCCTGGGCAGTGGGACAAGTGCCCAGCCTCCAATGGAAGTCAAAGAAAGAGCCAACTAGATTTCTCTTTTTCTTTTTAAGATTTATTTGATTGTTTTGCAAGAAGGTGCGAGAGAGGGAAGTGGGGAGGGCCCAGAGCAGTCTCCACAGCTGCACATCATTAGTTGTGACATGGTTTTATTCCACACAGGTGGATGTGGGGCCGTGCTGGGCAGGACCGGAACCAGGGGCCTCCCACCTGGGAGGTGAGCACCTGTGCCACCGAGCCATCCCGGCAGCTACTAGCTATGCTGCAGTTCAGCACATGGGTTTGCACAGCCTGGACCTCGTGGTTGCTAGGCAAGTGCTCAACTGCTGAGCTATCCTGGCATTCCCAACTAGATTTCCTGACAGATTAGACTTTGTTATGAGAAACAAGGAGGAGCCAAGGATGCCTTCACACTTTCTTGTAGGTTAAACTGGTCTCCACAATAAAGTTAGCCTGGTGCAAAAGTAATTGCGGTTTTGCATTGTTGAAATTTGCTGTTTGATATTGTAATACATTCTTTAATAAACTCAGTCGTGTTATACATCATTTTAACCCTTTTAGTGCAACAGGCCGACATATCGGCTCATACGTAGACCATAGTTAAAAGCTCTACCACTTATTATATTTTTTCTTGTATGATATATGAGTAAAATAATTACATTTCTTTTTCAGACAATGTAAAAGAATAGTATTATTATTAACTGATTCAATTTATATAAAACTAAAAAAAACCGTGTGTGGCTATCTAAAACAATAACTTCATAACATTTTTTTCCTAAGGTGATACATTTTATTGAATTACTCTTCTCATTTCTCGCTAGCACCGCTGACAAAAAGTAGCACCAAGAAAGTTCATGCACGTTTCTTGCTTCATGTTTTTTTTGCTAATGCCTTGTTACCTGCTGTTTATTTTATATTTATTTTAGAGTATGGAAATGATGTTAGACAAAATGCAAATTCGAGTGATTTTTCTTATTCGAGTTTAAAATGGGTCATAAAGCAGTGGAGACAACTCACATCAGCAACACACTTGGCCCAGCAACTGCTAATGAACATACAATGCAGTGGTGGGTCAAGAAGGTTAGCCAAGGAGACTAGAGACTTGAAGACGAAGAGTTTAGTGTCCAGCCAGCCATCAGAAGTTGACCGACCAATTGAGAACAATCACTGAAGCGGATCCTCTTACAACTACACGAGAAGTTGCCCAAGAATTCAATGTCGACTATTCTATGGTCACTTGGCATTTGAAGAATATTGGAAAGGTGAAAAAGCTGGATAAGTGGGTGCTTCATGGGATGACCAAAAATACAAAAAATTGTCATTTTGAAGTATTATCTTTTCTTATTCTATGCAACAACAATGAACCATTTCTTTATGGGATTGTGACGTGCAATGAAAAGTGGATTCTATATAACGACCAGCGATGGCCAGCTCAGTGGTTGGACCGAGAAGAAGCTCCAAAGTTCTTCCCAAAGCCAAACTTGTATCAGAAAAAAAGTCATAGTCATCATTTGGGGATCTGCTGCTGATCTGATTCACTACAGCTTCTGAATCCCGGCGAAACCATTCCATCTGAGAAGTGTGCTCAGCAAATTGATGAGATGCACCAGAAACTGCAATGCCTATAGCTGGCATAGGTCAACAGAAAGGGCCCAATTCTCCACAACACCCAACCATACACTGCACAACCAACACTTCGAAGTGGGTCAAATTGGGCTACAAAGTTTTGCCCCATCCACCATATTCACCTGATCTCCCAACCGACTAGCACTTCTTCAGGCATCTTCATAGTTTTTTGCAGGGAAAATGCTTCCACAACCAACAGGATACAGCAAATGCTTTCCAAGAGTTTGTCAAATCCCACACCATGAATTTTTATGCTACAGAAATACACTTATTTCTCATTGGCAAAAACTGTGTTGATTGTAGTGGTTCCTAGTTTGATTAATAAAGATGTGTTTGAGCCTAGTTATAATGATTTAAAATTCATAGTCCAAAACCACAATTACTTTGGCACTGAGCTATAAAACAGTGGTAGACTGAGGGAAATGCCAAGACAAGCACCCCAAATGCTTGTCCTGGCTCAGCTGACTCTGCAGCCTGGCACAAGTTCCCTGCCTTCTCTAGTCCTCAGTGTTCCCAAGGACTGGACCAAGTGACCCTTGTTGTTCGAAATCCTTTAGAGTCCATCATTCCACAGGTCCCATGTTATGTACACTGAGTGGATTAGATAGATAGATGATAGATTGATAGATAGATAGATAGATAGATAGATAGATAGATCATAGCTAGATCATATAGAGACAGATGATAGAGAGATAAGATGGTAGATAGATAGATGATAGATCATAGAGAGGTAGATGATAGATAAGATAGATAAATAGATGATAGATGATAGATGATAGAGAGATCATAGAGAGATAGGTGATAGATAGATAAGATAATTGATAGATGATAGATAAGATAGATAGATAGATATGATACATACACAGACAACAGATAGATAGGTACGTACATACATATGTACTTATGCATACATACCTATATATGTATGTATATACATAGACATCTATCACTTCATCAGCTCTCAGCACCATACATGGGTCTACAAAACCTCCTACAATCTCCTTCTCTGAGAGTCCTGGTGCAGTCCCTCTGCCAACGCAGACCTGGCAAATCTTGGCAGGTAGGTGTGAGTACAGGAACAGTTTTGTTGTTTTGTTTTGTTTTGTTTTGTTTTGTTTTGTTTTGTTTTGTTTTGTTTGGGTACAGCCCCACCCCCACGCCCTCACCCCCAGTGCAAGTCTGCGTGCAAAAGAACACTGTACAGAGTTGGCATCATTCTTGGAAGGCTCTTTGGTGAATGAAGTAGTTGGGTGGGGGTGGAGCCTGGAAGGGGGATAGGGAGACATGGAGAGTGATGAGAAAATGTTAGGATCAACTTTGATCTGCAGATAAATTACCCAGACGTCAACTTCTTGCCATGCTTGTCAAAGCTGCTTAGTAACCTCCTACGGAACCTGCTCCTGTCTGCACGCACTCAGCCCTGACGGCAGGTGAGGTGGCCAAGCTCTGATTGCACTTTCCCTCATGTGCAGGATCATCCTGGCAGAAACGACCTGCTCCAGAACTGTCCTTCAGACATCCCGTGAGCTACACATTGGACATGCCACCATCCCTCAGGGTCATGGGCATGGCTGAGACAGAAGGATCGCAGGCTTGCCAGCACCCAGCAGCAAGGAGGGCAAGATGGGGCCAAACGTGGCAAGGCAGCACCAGTGCTGGGGGACCTCACAGGAATCAACACTCGAGCGTCGGGCTTTTGGGGCCACCAACCCAACTTTAGAGGAAGCCACAGAGTCCCATGTTATGTACACTGAGTTATGTGCTGCTTCCCCCGGCTGCCACCTAGCTTGGCAATCTCTCCACAGACCCAACACAGGTTGAAAATCTCACAAAAGAAGGAGGGGGAAATGTGCGATGCAAGTCCCCACCCATTGAACTGAGCTGAGTCATTAGAGCCTTAAACAGTTTAGCCCAGCGAGAGGGGAGGTGCTTAGGGTCGTAGGGGGAGAGAAGAGGTTTGAGCAGAGCCTAAAACTGAAATTTTACAATGAAGTTTAGAAATCTGTAAATTCTGGAATGAGATGATTCTAATAATCAAGAATGGTTGCAAATTATGGACTCCAGCCAAGAGGCAGCTCAGGGTGTAAGAAACCACCCCAAAATGGAGCAGCTTTGAAAACCAACATTTGTTTCCCTCGTGAGTCTGTGGCCTGGGCAGTGCTGGGCAGGGACAGCTCACTGTTTTGTCTCAGAAAGCTCCTGCCCTCTCAGGTAGCGCCCACCAATGCACTGTGTCCAGAGCGGTGACCACCTGGCCCTCTGCTGCTCAGACCACACAGAAGGCCACGTGGCCCGTCTGAGCTCCCTCGCTGCTTCCAGGGGGACACTGCTGGACAAGACAGCATCCAGCAGACACCAAGGGCTCCCGGGGACCTGAGACCCAGCCTTGTGAGGAGTCTTGAATAAGGGGAGCTTGGTGTGTCTGCCTTAGGGTGGGGGGAAGGGTGGCGGGGACATATGAGGCAGCTGCACCTGCAGGCACTGCAAGGGCGGGACCGATGCTGTGGGCTGTCCAAAGAAACGGAGGACAACCAACGAGCCGAAGTGCAGGGCCCTCAGCTTTCCTGTCCAACCTGGTCCACAAGACAGGGAGGCGGCTGGCTGCCTGGCAGGTGTCGTGGGACACAGCACCCTCCAGAGTTGCCCAACTGCCATAGCTCAGAAGGCTGGCCAGAGAAGAAGGGATTTTAGGAGACAAACAGAAAGAAAACTTGGCCCCCAAACACTTGTAAGGACCCCTTCCCTGTCTTTTTGCTGTCGCTCATCCAGTGGTATCACACCCATGTGACGTGCAACCTATTTCACAGACCAAAACCCTCAGCTCTGTGGCTCAGAGAAGCCCGTGGGGCCCTGTGAGTCACCGCTCTGCTGCAGATACTCCTGGGCTGCTAGGACTGCCACGCTGCCCCCACTAGAGGGCAGCCTAGCCTGGCGGCAGGGCATCCAATACCGTCGTGAAGGAAAGCCCGCTTCCTCTAGGAAGCCCTCCCGGGTTGATCCACTCAGTGTGGCTTCCCTGGTTCTTCCCTGACTGGGTTTTTCACTCTCCCAGCAGCTTTTCTCTGAGTGCTCAGCAGCCCATGGTGCACCCTCCCTGGGGGGCCCGCAACCACCAGCGCCACATAGTAACCTCCTGACAGACCTGTGTACCAGGCTTCCCTCCCCCAGTCCATCCTACGGCTTGACAGTTTTGTTTCGTTTCCTAAAAATCTACTTCCAAGACACAACTATCCAGGCACCGAAGGTTCAGCAGACAACGCCTGAAGGCTCCTCAACTAGTCCTCAGCCTGACCTCAACTGGCCCCAGCGAAGCCCTCTAGCCCATGGCCTCGTTCTTCCCACTACCTTTATTTTACGTTTGTCTTTACTGTGGGGCATTCTGCTGCTGAGTCCATCGGTCTCTGGTCTTGCCACAGTGCCCTCATCTGCCCACAGAAGCCCCCTCTGTTCCCTTCACCTGTGTCCTTCGTCCCCTGTCCTTCCTCTCACCCTCCTCACCACAGGCACCCCCTGTAACGCGTGCAATCTCATCATAAATGTGTGCTCATTCCTGTGCAGTAAGTGCAGTGCTTTAGAGTATGTGTGTTTTATTACAGAAAGGGTATGGTCTCGACATATTTTAACCCAACATGGTGTTGTCTGTAAGCACATCAACTTTGTTGCTTCTAACGTCCAGAATAGGCATTCATCATCTTTTACTTATCTCTAGCCAGTCTCTGGTCATGTGGGTTGCCCCAGCTTCCTTCTGCTACACGTTCATGCCATGACGAATCGCCTTGTCCTTGCAGAAGTGCTCTCAGGCATGGGGTTGGACTTCTCTCCGGAGCAGGTTGCTGAGTCATGGGGCTTACACATGCCTACATGTACTGCCTAATGCTGTAGCTTTCCAGGACATCTACACCAGCCCACATCCCCAGCCCGTGCACAAGGGCCCCCATCCTCCCAACTCCCCCCAAGCTCAGAGGACACACGTAATAATCCTTGCTGTTCTGATGGTAGAAGGATACCTCATGGTTCCAGCCTGTATCTTCTAAGGATGGCGAGAGCCAGCCTCTCCGTGTGCTTGTTAGCTGTTTGGCCTTTCCCTCTTGCGAACTGTCTGGGCAGACTCTGGCCAGCTGTCCCCTGAGTCTCCATTCTTATACTTGCTGTTCCATAGGAGTTACTTACAGGTTGTAGACATGAAGCTTTTCCAAGGCTGTTAACTCTCTGTTAATTTTTTCTCTATAGTCTTTTATTGAACTGGAATTCTTCACTTTGATGTGGTCATGTCAATCAATTTTTTACGTGGAGTTTTGATCTTTAAAGTTTGCTCAAGAGGTCTTTCCCCACCCCTACGCTACAAGGATATTCTCTTATCTTTTCCTTTGTTGACTTTAGTTTTCTCTTCCGCGGCCAGGCCTTCCCTCCATCTGAGGCCTACCACTGTACATGGTGCAACTGGAGTCCAGCTCTACGCTTTCCATACAGCGAGTCTGTGGTCACAAATCTCCGCAGCTGAAAAACGGGCCTCCATTTGCTGCCACCTTCATCCAATACCAGGTTTACCTTCTACTAGCGTGTTCTGAGCTCTCTAGTCTGTCCAACGGACCATTGACCTGGTCCTGCACAAGTACTACCCTTTTCTATTACTGTGGTTCCATAATCCTCAGACATCCTCTTTGCTTTCCTTTTCATAACTGACTTTACTGTAAATGGATGGTATTCTTTCAAATAAACTTTTGATTGATTTTATCAAGTCCCTCAAAGAAATCCAGCAGAGTAGAAACAGATTTTTACAAATGACTTGGCAAACTGGCCATCATGACCTGCTTATAGGCAGAAAAAAAAAATTTTTTATTTAAAACTGAAAAATGAGTTAGCCCCAAATCCTTTTACTGACTAAATGATTAAGTTAATAAAAGATCTTACAATGAAAGAAAGAAAGAAAGAACTCTAGGGAAGAAAAAAAGAAAGAACTCTAGGGAAGAAAGAAAGGAAGGAAGGAAGGAAGGAAGGAAGGTAGGAAGGAAGGAAGGAAGGTAGGAAGGAAGAAAGGAAGAACTCTAGGGATACCAGCATAGCTCAGTGATTGAGCACTTGTCTCCCTATCACGAGGTCTAGGGTTTGAGTCCCAGCCCCAGCCCGTGCAGCCTCAAATGCTGAACTTCAGCACAAAGGTTCTCACCACCCATGCGGGAGGCCCCAGTTTGATTCCCGCCCTGTGTGGCCCCACATCCACCTGTGTGGAATGAAATTATATCACAACTAATAAAGTACAACCATGGAGACTGCTCTGGGCCCTTCCTCTCTCTCTCTCTCTCTCTCACCTTCTCTCTAAACAATAAAATAAATCCTTTAAAAAAATAAAGAACTTTAGCAGAATATTTTTATGGCTTTGCATTGTACTTATAAATTAATTTACTGAAAATTTATACTTTCAGACTAGTAGGTCAAATTATTGCTGAATATGATGTAATTCCACTTAATCAGATTTTCTTGTATGTTTTTTCATAATAAGAGTCTTACATTGTTCCCCATAAAGATCTTATGATGGCTTTGTTGTTACCTTGTAAATATGTTCTTGTTTTTATCACTCTTAGTATCTATATTTTTCTATAGTACTTGTTTTCTAATTGGTTGTCACTGATACTGAAAACCACTTATGATTTTTATAAGTTGACCTTGTAACTAGCAGCACTGCTTAACTCCTCCTATTATTTCTATAGTTTATCCATTGATTTTGTCAGGTTTCCTATGCAGCTGTGACCCCACTGGCTGCAAACAAGGCCAGTTCTACCTCTTCTAATGCTTACACGTATTTCTTTTCTTGGCTAGGAATTCCAGTATGCTACGTATGGCATTGAGAGCGGGTGTCTTTGTCATGCTCCTGATTTCCACTGGAATGTGCCAGAAGTTCATCCTTTACGTAGGACACCCCTAAGCTCCACCAGAGATCGTCCACTGCGCTTTGAATTTTCCTGAGCGTTTCTGCAATTTTTGTGCTTCCACCTTTCTAACTTTCCCGAGCCCTTCCCATCCCTCAAAGCCTAACTGACTTCTGACCTTTCCCACAGCCTCCTGTATGGTACCAGCTCACAGCAAGCTCCTCCCCAAGTCCCTGAGACAAGCCCTCTGTCAGACAGCTAACAATCCTTCACGAATTGCCTTAAAAATGACCGTATCTCCTACCCATGTAATTTGTGCCTACTTACAAATCTACCCCCTTAATCAGGGCTCCTTGAGACAGGGATGTGTGTTAAACTCCTCCTCAGCCCCTGCAGTACATAGTCTTTGTTGAATGACCAGCTGTGGAATGTGTAAAGGTGCCATGTTTTATCAGCTCCAGCCAAGTTCAAGGCCAGAAGACAGAACGGGAGACGGGAAGGTTGGAGAACCAAGGCCCAGGAGGCTGTCCTGGGCAGGCGGTGGGTGTCTCCCGTACAGCCCCTCATTTCATCTTCACAGAGGCCCCAGGAGCCAGTACTCTGACCCTCATCGCACAGATGAACAAGGCACACAGAGATGAGCCAACTTGTCACGCAGCTAGTAGGGGTCAGAAGTGGATTTGCAGCCACACGTCCTGGCTCCCAAGTCCCACCACTTGGCTGCACAGCCTCCCCACAGAAACACCACTTCTGCAGCCAGCGGGGCACACCTCAGACCAGGACTGTCCCCTTGGGCCCAGCAACCCCACCTCCAGGGATTTATTTGAAAGAAATTATTGACAAATGTTCAACACAGAGTTGTGGATTATAAATCCATTAGGAAGGGACAAAAAATTAAAAAGTCTGTGGATATTAAGGCAAGAAAAGGTGACAAAAATCAGAGCATCAGTGGGTCAGAAGCCAGGCAGGTAGACAAGAGGTAGCCACCAGAAAAACAGTGTGAATAAGGCCAGATGATGGTGGTCGTAACGCCATGGAAGTAGGCAGGACTCAGGACCAGAACAACAGGGCGAGTCCTTTGCAGCAGCAGGGACAAGTTGGCCTCCAGCTGGGTGAAGAGCCAGCACAGGACTCGGGCCTTCACCACAACAGCAGTCAGGGGCCGGCTAGAGCCTTTATAACCCATGGTGAGGGTGGGAACCCATCTCAGCCAGTTGCTCAGGTGGCAGGAAGCAGCCTGTCCGCTGGGCTGCTCCTCTTCCTTTGTTACCTTCCTGTCTAAGGCTGTTTTCAAGGGGCTCGCCTGGTCTGTATTCTCTTTGTTCTGGGCCATTTACAATAGGTGCTGTAATTATGGCTTTCTGGGGTGGCAACGATTGCCTTGTAAAAGGTGTTGGGCTGTTTTGTGCTCCAGCAAGAACGGCACCTCACAGCACGCACGCACTAGCCCTTGGCAAGGCCCTGCTGGCTGCACGTAACCAAAACCAGTCACCTTGTTAGGAGAGGGAGGGAGGGTGGCACCTCCCACCACCGGGCACTCAATTAATCCAGCCAACAGCCCAGCCAGGCATGAGTTGCCATTCACATTTCACAGGTAGAGAAACTACAGAAACATAAGTTGTCCAGGGTCCCAGAGCTAGTAAGTGGCAGAGATGGGCTTCAAACCGTGCCTTTTTATCTAGAGTTCATGCTTCCAGCATCTCAATTAGGACAGAAGCCTGGGCATACCCATGGTCCCTGGAACCAAGGAGGTGGGTGTGTCTACACAGAGACCCTCAGTGAAGGATCCAACTCGATACTGAGCCCACCAGGTTGAGAAGTAAGCAGGGTCAGAGGATGGAGGCGCCATGACCAGCAGCACAGTGATAGATGTTTTACGAAGGAGTCATCACCTTGCATCCCTCTGCATGTTACCATAAAATAAATCTCCATAATCACTGGAATGGATTGAGAATCTTCTGGGTGCTCACCAGCTTCGAAGTGGATTGAGACAAGAGGACAGAAAGATCTGGCTTTCTTGAATGTCTGGCAGATGGTCGATCCAGCCAAGGCTTTGCATGAAAGTACCCACCAGCCACACCTCCCACAGGAGTGCTTCCAAAATCCCACCAGCTATTCAGCTGCCATCAGCCACCCTCCCACCCAAGGCCTTGCCTCCTTGTGTGTCACTCACACCAGAAGCCCCATCCCACAACCCACACCCTCAATTCCCAGCCCAGAAAGAAGAGTCTGTGCAATCTGTCCGTAGGGCACTATAGGAGGAGTTGGAGGGTCCTTCTCTTAGGACCCACGCAGTTGTTATCCAGCTCCCAGACAGATTTCCACAGCACCATCACCCGCCCTCCAAACTATGATGGGCCTTCCCTCACTAGGATATAGAACAGGCCACTCACCCTGAGAGGGAGAAGGGAAGCCCTGGTAAAGCCCTGGGAGGATGCGTGGAGGGCTATTTTTAGCTCAGACTGGGTCAGGATTGGTTGTGGCTGGTCAGGAAACAGGTCCATCAGAGGAGTCACCCTCAGGTACAAAGGCTTCAAGAGATGTGTGCTTGGAAGGAATTATGGGCTCAGATCTCAAGTTAGGGGCTTGGTCCCACTGTCCACCCATCAAAGCCATCGCCTGTCCTAACTCACAGGGATAAAGGGGCAAATTGAGGGAGTTTGGCTGAAAGAGAACCACATGAGCCCCCACATCCTCTCACCCTGTGGGTCCTCTGAGGGGAGGAAGGGATGCCATTTCAGGGCCCTGGTGACCTGCCACCCCCGACCCCCTTCATCATCTTGAGTATGTACACAGTGGTATTCATTGCTCAACATCCCTCCTGGGAACCCAAAGGACTCCCACACTCCCACATCAGACCTCAACTCAGCCTGGGCATCCCGGGGCATTCCTTCTGTGGCTTCTCTCCCTTCCCCACTGGTCATATGTTGGCATCCCACATGCACGCCAACGTCTCCTATCTCCAAACACCTTACGTCTCTCTGCTGGAGTTTCAGACCTAGATATTCTAGTGCATCATTAGCACTCAATAGGAATTTGCTGAACGAATGAGAGAATGATTACATGATCTAGTCTCCAAAGCAGAGCTGGACTCCCTTCTGGTCTCCTCTCAACCCTATCCACAGCCCACCCCGGTCCTCCTTAAACCCACCTCCCAGGAGCCTTCTCTGATTAACCCCTGTGGCTCTGCAGTATTCCACACTCCCACTTCTGAACCTATCCCACCAGCAACGATGCCCAAAACTCTGAGGAACAGCCCTGGTTCTCTTCTGAACTCTCTGACTCGGTTTCCCCATGTCCCAGCTGATGTCCTGTGGCTCCTGTCATCCTAGGAATACCCAAAGTACACAGACCAAGCTCCCTCCCAAACATCTACCACCACCGCCACCCCCATCCCTGACTGGGCTCTGGGTAGGAATAGGTTAGGAGAGGCTCACGTTGACAGTGAAGAAAGGGACATGCTTTAGAGAGAGAAGGGAATGCAAAGAAGCCTAGAACAAGAGGCTGTTTGGGACCCAGACCCTTCCTGGGACAAGCTGGCCACTCTACCCTAGGCCAGGTCATAGGGCCAAGGCCCATAGCCCAGCTGTGCCCCTTCCAGAAGAGGATTTGGGGAGCAGGCTCCACCCTAGGTCACTGTCCCCATTCTCTGCCTTGGAATGTCGAGTTCAACTGGTGCTTCTGCAAGTCCTTCTCCCCTCTCCACTTCCAGTAGCAATGGGCGAGGAGAGGCCATGAGGAAGCTTGTAAAGGGCTTTGAAGATGAAATAGGCCTGTGGCTGCAGATTGTTGACACAGCTACGCTGAAGCAGCAAGCCGGGCTGGCTATTAAGAGGCCCGAGTTATGCCAAGCCAATAAAATGCAGCTATTGTCTCTTTGCTGTCCCTTTTAATGCCAGCTGCCCCTGGTGCATAAAAGGGCCAGCCATAGCCCAGGGAGCACAGGCCTTTGGCTCTATTCTCTGCCAGTTTCTCCACTATTCAGACACCTCCTTAGCTCCATCATGACCTGTGGCATCAGCTCCATGGGCTGTGGATTTGGCACCAGGACCTTCAGCTGCGCCTCGGCCTGCGGGCCCCGGCCCGGCCGCTGCTGCATCACGGCCGCCCCCTACCGCGGCGTCTCCTGCTACCGCGGCCTCGCCAGCGGCTTCGGCAGCCAGAGCGTCTGCGGGGCCTTCCGCGCCGGCTCCTGCGGCCGCAGCTTCGGATACCGCGCCGGCGGCCTGTGCGGCCCCAGCCCGCCC
>PVKE010013174.1:0-36997 GCA_004027555.1 Craseonycteris thonglongyai | reverse complement strand
CTACTCAGCGATAAGAAAAGATGAAATAGTCATTTGTGACAACATGGATGGACCTAGAGCCCATCTTATTAAGCAAAATAAGTCAGACTGAAAGAACCAGGAAACATGTGACCTCACTTATAGGTGGAATATAAAACTGAAAGTAACAAAGACACAGAGACCTATGGACACACTGAATAGCTGGGTGATTGCCTGAGGGAAGGGGTGGAGGGGGGAAGGAGAAAGGGAGGGGAGGTGGGAGTGGGCACCAGCATTATGGACACACTCAATAGTTTGGTGGTTACCTGGAGAGGGGGGAGAAGGAGGAAGGGAGAGTTGTGGGGGGAGGAGTGAATGGGCACCGGGTATATGGTGATGGAAGGGGAACTGATTCTGGGTAGTGAGCACATAATGCGATGCATGGGTGATGTGATATGGAGTTGTACTTCTGGAAAGTACCTAATTGTTGCCAACCAATGTCACCCCATTAAATTTAACAATTAAAAAAAAAAAAAAGTCATGTTTGCAGTCAGTGATACGAAAGATAAATCACCAAACTTTCTGGAGCACCAACTATGTGCAAGGCTCTCTTAACAGAATTACAAAATGGTGTGCATCACTATTGTCAACTTATTCCAGAACAGCTTACAACCATGGAGGGGGCTGGGATGGACATGCATGAAAAGATACGAGACGGGGCCATAAATTGGTGTCAACCACGTGCAAGGCGGGAATAAAGCAAATGATGAAAAGCAAGTGCCTGTGTCCACAGAAAGCAAGGATGAAGTCTGCCCTTTGATTTAAGGCCTGCACTACGACCCGCTGAATCAATCACTGGGAGCTACTCTGCCCCTCACCTCAAGATCACTGATTTCAATGGCCCCTTCTACTACGGTAGGCCTCAGGATTTATGGTCACCAATGGCCACGCAACAGATACCTCATTTTTGGCTCTGCATCCTCAATGTTCTGCTAAGCCTCCAATACCAACTTCTGTCCCTCAGGTACATGTCCACACTCACACTTCTACTGGATATGCTGGCTAACATAATTATGCTGGACAGGTAGCACAAGCAGCAACTCTTCAACACCAGCAGGGTGCTTGGAGGTGGAGGCCAAATAATTTTCAGAATAAAACTCCTGGAAGGGTATCTTCATAATTATAGTTCATGTCGAGTGGTTTAAGATAACACAATAGAAGCCCGTTTCTGAAGAAAGCATACACTTTCTTTATGGAGATAGGACTTCACTCCCATAATTTGATATTGATGGGTTAAATATTGCTAGAGGTCTTTTCATAATTCTTTCCCTTCATTCCCCACAGCTTTACTGAGCAGCTACTACTCTATGGCAAGTTCTCTGACAGATGCTGGGGAACCAAGAATGAACCAGTCTCTGCACTCCAGGAGTTCACAGTCTGGAGGGGCAGACAAGACAATAAGTGAGGAAGAAGTATGCATGCAGCTCACAGTCGCAGATTCAGAAGAAAGGAGGAACGCCAAGACGAGGTCATTCTTCACGTGAGTTAGAAAGATGAACTGAAGAAGGGGAAAGTGAGTAATGAGAAAGGGAGACAATGCATGTTTTGTAGGTTCATGGGGGCCAGGAAAATAGTACCCCTTTACACAAAACAAGAACTAGCTGGTAAATAATCAAAAGAGCTAGTGGATGGGAACAAAAAAAGAAAAATCCTTATCATCAAAGAAGGTTAGGGTGGAAGACACAGGCTGTATTGGTGGCTAAGTGACCACTAAGCGGGAGTTGGCCAGACTTACTCCTCTAGCCAGAGGTAATGTGGGGCCAGGAGAAGACAGGGTGCAAAAGAGAACAAGGTCACTCCTAAAGAAAGCAGGAGAGAGAGGCTGGCAGACTCATGCACAGCTTCTCCTTCCAAGCCTTCCAATCAGGGAAGTCGCACTTTACCTTCTCTGCAGGGAGTGTGTGAGGGCACAAAGAGAGAGATCAGACGTGTTTCTCTAGTGGAACACTCCTCCATAGTCAGAGACACACACCAGGAGTGGGAAAGACACATTATTCCCTAATATTATGCAAATGTACAGGCAGGAGAGAGCATAGCCCGGAAATCCCAAATATATGGATATGGCTGACGGGAGGCATATGAAAAGAGATGTAGCCGAGGCGGCGTGTGCTGGGGGCATGTCACAAAGGGCTGAAAACAGGAAGCCAGCAAGTCTCTGTTTTATGCCTTCGTGCCCACCCTGTCGCCAATACCATCCACCCATTCCTACACCAAATCTAATCACAGTTTCAATATTTTGAGGCCTGTGACTAAATGTCGGTAATGTTGTCAATCTATGGGGAGAATGGCTAAATGATGGAAATAGTATAAATATGACTCACTAGAAGCAACAAACCATTCCTTCTGCTTGTCTATTCATTTTCGTATCTCCTAAACCATAGTGTTACTCTGAAAATTATTTGGTAGTACTGAGTTACAGAAATGTTGTTTGCTGCATCTAAAAACAATCATTCACAAGAGTCTATATGGACATACTTTTGGTTATTAATTATGAACCACCTTGTGAAAGATGAATTGTGCCAAGACATTTCCTCTTAATATTCGACAAAATCAAGATTTCATTTGGACCAACAGAAACAACAAAAAAGAGTTAAGTGACATCAAAACAACTGTTTCTGATTAACTCCATTATTAAGAAGAGTACTTTAAAATATTCTCCCTGGTTCTACCTATAAAACAATCTGCAAATCAAAACCATAACAAAATATTACCTCATACCTGTTAGAATAGCTGTCATCAAAAAGACAGGGACAATAAGTGTTGATGAGGCAGTGGAATAAAAAAGAATCCTTGTGTGCTGTTGGTGGGAATGTAAATTGGTGCAGTCACTATGATAAACAGTATAGGTTCCTCAAAAAATTCAAAACAGGCTAACATATGATCCAGCAATCCCACTTCTAGATATGCATTCCAAGGAACAAAATCACTATCTCAAAGAGATATATGCACCCCTGTGTTCACTGCAGCATTATTTACAATAGCCAAGCCATGCAAACAACCTAAAAGTTCACTGACAGATGAATGAATATAAGAAGTGTGGTGTACACACACACACGCACACACGGATATTGTTCAACCATAAAAAAACGAGGAAATCCTGCCATTTGAAGCAACATGGATGAAACTCAAGGGCATAATCCAAAGTGAAATAAGTGAGACAGAAAAAGACAAATACTGTATGATCTCACTTATATGTAGAATCTCAAAGAATAAACTCATAGAAAACAGATTGGTAGGTGCCAGAGGTAGGGATGGGAAATGGGTGAAAGGAGTCAAAAATACAAACTCCCAGTTAAAAACTAAGTAAGTCCTATGCAATGCCATGTACACCATGGTGACAACAGTTAAGTTACTAAGAGAACAGATTTTAAAAGTTCTCATCATAAGAAAAAAGAACTGTAACTGTGTGAAGTGATAGATGTTAACTAAAGTTACTATGACTACCATTGCTCAAAAATATACATATATCAAATCATCATGTTGTACACCTAAAATTAATGTTATATGCCAAGTATATTTCAATAAAACTGGGAAATTTTTTTAAAGATTTATTTTATTGCTTTTGACAGAGACCGAGAAAGGGGGGGGGGGCGGGGAGGAAGGGGGAGGGCCCAGTGCAGTCTCCATAGTTGTACATCATTCGTTTTTGACATGGTTTTGTTCCACACAGGTTGGCCGGGGCCACGCAGGAGGGCCTCCCACATGGGAAGCACACCCGAGTTCAGCATATGGGTCCACGTGGGCCAGGATTTGATCCTAGGTCCCTGGGGCTGCAAAGCGAGCACTTAACCCACTGACTGAGCCATCCCGGCTTCCCCAAAACTGGGGAAATTTTTTTAAAAAGAAAATCTGAAAAGTCTTAACCAAAAATGTATACATAAAACACATAAAACACACACATGTAATAGACTGAGATACCATAAACTGTTTTCAATAAGAACATCACTATAAACATAGATGCATATACACGAACACCAAATAGAAAACAAAATCTTTCTAGCCACGGTCCCTGCTGTGTCTCCATCCACTGAATAAGAATTTAGGGGACCTGAAGTTTACTCCTCCCCACCCACCCCCCCACCCGCTCTTGGTGCTTAAATGTCCTGAAAAACAAAGCAAAGAAAGACTGTGTTTATTTGCATAGTGTCACCTCACCTCAAGAAACTCCTTCCTTCTCTTCTGGTCCCCTGCCTGGCTCATGAAGCCCTTTGATTCCTGCTGCTGCAATTCCTGTTTGCTCTCAGGATTGTTAGATCACTGGGGGCCACAGCAGAACAGCAGGTAACTGTTGCTTTTTTGGCACAGGCTTGATAGTCAACAGTAGGTGGTTTCTCACCAGTTTGGCTCTTGCTTTAGGACAATGAGTGACAAGACATTAGTTCACACAGCACGGGCTTATGTAACTTACAAAAGAAAAAGATCCAGCTGGAGATTTGTTCTGCAAATCAGCAAGATTTTCAAAACAAGAATAAAAGTCTTTTTTCCCCCCAGTATTCCAAGATAAAGATGACTAGGCTAAATTAATAAAGGGCAACTCCATCAAGAGCATGAGTTCAGTGGAGAAAATGTCATTTTTTAGTTTAATTCTATTCATACTAACCAGACTGGAATTCCTGAATAAAATGTCTTGGGGTAGGAGGGTAGGGGGTGAATGAGGGTAGTGTTGAAAACAGAGAATATTATTTATCATGCTGTTCCCTTTTTGAAACAATAGCCATGTTAGTATAATGAATGTAAACCTAGAAAAAATGTCTGCCCCAGAGTTTCAAGACATCAAAAACGACATAGCACAATTTTGCATGATCCTCCTGTCTGCTTGCCTCGATTAGAAGTTTTAGCTTCACAAAGAAATGGCTGTTAGAAAGGCAAACATCCCTCAAGACGAGGGTCCTGCAACTGCCGTGCTTTGAGTCTGAAAACGAGTGCTTCTGAGGTCTTCCTGAGACATGATACAGACATTGTCACAACTCAGGGCCTAGATTTTTCAACAACTCGTAACTCCTTGCTGCCTAAAAATAATATTCACTTTGCAAACAAAATTTCCAAGACTGCCCAAAGTTTAGTTATGTTTTTTTTCTGAAAACAAGCACACAAAAACAGACTGTACATCTCTCTGGGATCGGGAATGCAAATCTCAGTATATAGTGACGTCTAGGTTTATTGTTACTAGGCAATTTAATGCTCAGTCCCTCTTGCACCCTTTTTAAGACTGCTGACCACTGCAACGACAGCCCTCTAAGATGCTTCCACCTCTACCTCCAAGAAGTTAACATTTTTTACCTATCTTTGAAAACAGAGTAAAACTGAAGTAATTTCTATAATCTAATTTTCAAAGTACAATTTTTTGAAAGAGAGGTCAAATACATTAAAAATATGGTTTCAGTAAACCAAAAGCCATTAAGCATCCTATATATAACAAGGTTCTATTTTTTTAAGTCTGAAAAGTATTAGAGGGGGTATTAGCAGTAACTAAAGTATAAAGATACAGTTGTATAGTGAACAGTTATTGTGCTAGTGTCAATAGAAATGAGTTCATGCCATTTTCACCCCTAACCCCTATGACCTCTCCAACACGACCTTTCTGAGACACTAAATAATAGCTACTCTATTCACCCACTACACTAGGTGGTTGTGAAGTTCAAATGACATTACACTTGATAAACTGCAATATACCCAGAAAACATGTCAGGTGTTATTATGCAAATGTAAGTGTTATAATTTTGTTAAGGTCAGGTGACAGCTGCCATTCTTATCCTTCTAGTCTCACTTTCACTTAAAACGTAAGGGCAAAAAACTCAAGTGCATAATTATAAAGTCTCCATGAATCAGAGTACCAAAGCTTACTACTTATTTCTTTAACCCTCACTTTCTTCCAGTGGCCCAGTTATGTCACATAATATACTTTAACGATGAGAAAGACTGTAATCAAATTGTACTCCCACATCATAATTTCATAGACAAGGAGACTGAGGTACAGAAATGAAGTGACCAAAGTGGTGCCCAACACGACCCAATTGCAAGCACAAGTCAAGGGGCAGTGGAGACAGAGGGCTCAGACTTCACCTTCACACCTTCTGGCTACCTCTGTGGCTGACAGTAATTTCAAGAAAGAATGAGGAACCCTGGGGTCATTGATGGCTAACAGGTACCTGCCAGGGCATAAGGGCTATAAATAACATTTCTATGAAAGTTAAAAATAATCAAATTTGATCAACTGTATTATTTGTGGTTGAAAAGTGTCCATACTGACTCGACCAACACATTCCGGTGCTGTACATCTGGGCTCTGCAGCATCATGGAGATTTCACTGCACTGAAGCCCATTTTCTGAGCGAGACTGGCTTCAAGCTGAACTCAGCATGAGACACAGGGCAGGACACCAATTAGTGGAGGCATTTGCACCAACTTGACAGGACCACTGTGCAGGAGAGTTTACTGGACCCCAAGCAATGGTGGAAACATGTCCTTTGGCAGTGACTAATTAAAATGGAAGTAAAAACTTTATCCCTCATAGATATGGATTTGCTTTAGGCTCAAGTAACATTGCAACCTTCAGAAAATCTGATCGGTTGCGCATCCCATCTGATCTTGACAAAGCCACCAGAAATTGCATTGTTCTCCTGTGCCATATGTCCAACATGATCAAAAGTCCATTGTTTGACCTTCAGCAGTATAGGCATGGAACCAGAGGTCATGACTGAATTAGCATAGCCTCAGGGAGAAGCTGTCAGGAGCTCAATCCCTACTTCTTAACAACAAAAACCACCTACAATTAGTTCCCCCTCTGGCCAGCTAATGCCATGAGACTTTCATAGTTCACAAGTTTCTAAATTTTTAAGTATTATATTTTCTAGCTTGTTACATGATGAATTATTTTTAGAGCCAAAAAAAGGGGGGGGAAAGGGGTGAATATAGCCATGTTTTAGCTATATTTTTTGTAGCACATGTTTCACTTTTAATCCCAATTTCCAGACCTAATTCCCACATGATCTGGGTCTATTTCTATTCAGCTTGATCTACTAGAAAATACTAAGAAAAGACCACAGAGCAAATCCTATGATAATATCCTCAGAAACTTTAAGCAGCTCTAAGAGGTTTGGCCTCAGACCCAAACATTAACATGATCACTCAATTTTAATGAGGTCAGACAAGCTGCTGGGCATCTGGCTGGTGATCAAGGTCTTGGCCTGAGTGGGAAGGGCCATCTTGTTCTTTCAAAGAATTTAAGACGTAGTGACAGGTGATAATGTAATGCATGAAGTTACTGCCCTCAGCCACTTTATCCGTTCACCTCACTGGGATCCCAGAGGCTAAGATGTAAACAGGAGCAGAGGATCTGAAGAAGAACCAAGTCTTTGCAGGGAAAATTTTAAGGGATTTAAATAAACTCCAATATGTCATAATAAATTTATCAACCTGAAACCAGAAAGAAAACAGACCTCTGAAAGTGATAGGCAGAGAGATGAAGGTTAAGAAAGAGCCAAGTTAATACAGCTATATTTTCTTCTTGATTTTAAACAGTAAACTCTAGTGCCTTAGAGACACATCGAAGATCTATATTCCTTCACAATCCCTACCCCCCTAAAAATGATCTCTGAAAAAATGAAGTCATTCACATATACACTGCTTTTCTTTGAGTAACAGCAATAGATTTTGGTCTGATTATTTACTACTAATGTTGGGAAGCTCATTAGAGGCCAATATCAAAAAAGAAAGAAAAATACTTGAGCCTGGCATTTCAGAATTAACTCTCTTGACAAAATTGCTTATGTTGTGCCTTCCAATGGTTGATGTGAAATCTGCATCTTAATAAAACAGTCAGTACACAGACTGCCTTGGGACCAGTGGGGGCCATGTTACCAAATATGGGAAGGAGCAAAGCACTTAGAAACAGCTTTCGCACTTCCTTTTAAAGTAAAACATTGAGATTAATACATACATACACGAATGCAAAAGTAAAAATGGTGAAGTCATTCTCCATTAATATTAGGCTACCTTAGACTCTGCACAACTCCATGATTTGACTGATACACTCAAAGGGTTATGAAGAAACTGAAAAGTGTTTAAAATCATAGAAATCAGCTTAAGAACCAGCAATTTGGTTCAGTTGTCTATAAACATCATCAAGCTACCTTATTACAGAAGTTGTAAATGTTTTCTAGAAAATTGGGGAACTTATCAAAGAATGAATAATGAAAATCTAAGGCAAGACAAGTAGAAAACTCCATGGTGTTGCCTAACTCCCACTGAGAGAAATAGCCTAGGAATAAGCAGTCAAGTGGGTAGACATGACTGTTTCTGAGACTGTCTTCTGAGTCCCTCTTGTGTTAGGTAGTCCTGTCCTACTAGACATAAGAATATATGTAGGGGGTACACATTATTTTACCAACCTTAAGATTTCTCTACTAAGCGATGACAACCTAAAAATATTGTCACCAATCTTTAAAAGGTACTTAGCTGTGTACCTTTGAGCACAATGAGCACATCGGCAGAAAATCAGGGTGCTCTACACTAATGTGCACATTCATTAGCACTTTCTGTGATGACAGAAAGGTTCTAGAGCTACACTTTCCATTACAATACATGGAGATACTGAGTACATGAAATGTGGCTCCTGTGACTGAAGAATCTAATTGATTTTCTTTTAATTGGTTTAAACTTAACTAGCCACATGTGACTAGAGGCTACCTCATTAGACAGGAAAGCTATAGAGAATAAGCACAAAGCTTGGACTGGTAATCAACTGAATCTACTAAAAACTTGGATCAGTCTACATGGTACCAAAGAAGCCTTATTCTTCTTAGACCTATAGTTCCATTACCACTATTATTTCGGTTCTCTAATGTCACCTGCTGTTGGATTTCTACAAATTAGGAAATGTAAGGCTAGGGTAGAAAATCTTAAGTAAGCGCATTTCAGGTGACAGAAAAATATTGGCAACATGACCACTTATGCAAGCATTCCATGTGTTAAGATTACATCACATATTGCATTATTCCATCTAATCACGTATAAAGCAAACAAAAGTCCACCAGAAACTATGAAGAACAACAGATATTTAGTTTATAGAAAGAAGTATACACTTGACATAATAAGAGTCCCTGGGTCAATGGAGTGGTTCTTTTAAGAATCAGCTGTTTTTCCCCTCCTGTGAAGATAGTCCAAGAAGAAAGAGCCTTAAAGTACCAAGCAAAGTACAGGTCACATATAAACAGCTTCCTCCAAACTTCAATATTAGGCAGTATGATGGGTTTGCCAAGTGCGATCACAAAATCTTTAATGCAGGACACTGTTATACATGCCGTGTGATTTAACTTATTGGTGTCATCCACTATCTGATATTTCTGGAATTCTGTATTTTATTTTAGCTGAATATGTTTAGCTGAATCACTTACATAACAGTCTTACTATGATTTTTCCAGACTTTCAAACTCTCACATAAGTCTAGTATGTATGCATAATGACATCCTTAAAATATATGTTCTGTTAAGGTTAATTTGTTCAGTTAAATAACCTCTTGTATATGTTGTCACTATGATTGTTTTTAGTTGTGAAATGTAACAATATGGGGGCAGTATATTGAGATACAAATGATGCATTCTTAACCTGAGGGTATATGGTAATCTAAAACTTGGCCTTATAAAAGATAAAGAAACGGTTAAGATTTACTTATTCAAAACCTTTACTGGTAAGTAAACTCTGGGGAAAGTTTTTTAGAAGATTACAAAACAGTATGTATAGATATATATTTATATTTTAACTTTAAAAAATTAGGAAAAATACTAAGAAAAATTGACATATTGGGCAAGAATTTAGAAACAGTAATAGAGTTGATATGTATTCATTATCACTCAACAATAAATTTTGAGAATTAATTAACTGTTGAATAAAATCCTACCATAAGCTACATTTATTAAATGTGGTTTTGACAAGCAACAAATATGTAAGCACAACATTGCTTTTCAGAGATTTTTCTTTTTTAATCATTCACTGTTCACTATTTGCCCTCAAAATGTAAACTGTAACACACTATCACAGATGCAAAACCTTCATCATGTGGTTTGTGTGTACATTTTCAAACTTCTGCAAATACACTCTGTTCTCAGAAATTCAGTGAGCCTTTGACACAAGTACTTCCCTACATCTCTGCCCACCTCCACCCTGAGACACAAGCAAAATGAAAGATACAAAAGGAGGTAAAGCAGGAAGACAAGAAAGAGAGCTTTGGGTGGTAAACAAAGAGAAGATAGATTTGAAAGACTGCATGTAATGAAAGAAAGAAAAAACAAAAAACAGACAAAGAAAGAGATATGGAGGTTGAAACTTCAGGGGCCCAGCTTCCCTTCCTGCAGTGCTTGATCTGGCTGAAACTGAGTGGAAGTGAGAGCTTGTAACACACGGTTTCCCTTACCTTGCTTTTTATAGGCAATCAGCTGATCTGACTCCCACCACCAGTGTGACAAAGACCACAGCAAAGTCTGAGCTGAAAAACGGATCATCTGCTAAGGCTGCTGTTACTAGATTTGCCCTAAGATGCCTGGGCATTTTTCTGACCAGGTTAACTCGTTGTTAGGAATATGGGCTCTGGAGTCAGACTGCCTGAGCTCAAACTCCACACCACTGACCAGCTGTGTGACCTCAGGCAAGCAAATTACTCCTTGCAAGGCCTTAGCTCCTCCAAATCTGAATGGAGACACAATAATTCTGACCTGATAGCCTTTGTGTTCCAAAGGAGATCACGGCCAGGAAGGCTACAGAACAGTGGCTGGCTTATAAAAAACACTCAACAAACACTACTTACGATTATTATTTGTAGCTTTCCTACTGTGTTGGAATACTTTAACTGTATTTGCCATCACAAGCAAAATGTAACAGGTACATGACAGACAGACAGACATGGTTTCAGTGCTTGGTAAATCTTATTAAGTAGGTTTCTAATAGCCAGATGGTATTCAGGGAGCATATTAATGCTCTTACTGACTTTAAATTAAAGCTTTATGTCAACCATTTAATCTCTGTTTACAAGTTATATATACTTTGATCCTTTTAAAAGAAGCATATACAGATTCTCCTATAAAATAATATTGATGTCCTTGTATCAATGTCCTAATATTGACTCCTTTTCTTTCCTGTTTTATTGGCTACCCATACCCTTGGAAATGACTGGGGAAAGATATTTGGAGTATGTAAATCCTTCAAGATCATGTGTTGTTGTGAAATTATTTTCTGCTTAACCACAAAGGCAATATGCTTGTATAACCTCCTCTTTTACATTTCAACAGTTTCTGATTCACGTCACTGGTACGTCTTTTCCCTGGTGGATAACCTCAATCCCATCATTTCCGTTCCTGTCTACTTGTAGTGTCGATGTTATTGTATCATTGTGCTGATATGCACTTTCTTCTATCCCACAGTTCCTATCAGTACAAACTCTCTCCCTAGTTTGACTAACCTGTCTGGTTTAAGGTACTATTTTTTCATCTGTCTTCAGTTGATTATCAAACATATTCATTGAGCACTGGATAACATTCATGGCTTGTGTCACACAGTGGTAAGGGGCCATGGGCAACTAGGAAAAGACACGTGTACTACTCACATGGCAAAGAGCAAGTTGACCCTGCTTGAGACCATATGGGAAGAGCAGAAAACTCACAAAAACTCTGACAAAAAGAGTCACCTGTAACCATCTGTCAAGTTGTCAGCTATAAGCACCCGCCTAGATGCTAGGTACCACACAAGGAGCAGTGGAGTAACATCTTTGCAGCCTTTCTTAACTCTTCTCCCTCCTTACTCCCAATCCTCGAAGACCTAGAAACTACTGTTGGAGAATTGGAGAAGTATTAGAAAATGAGGTAATAAATCCTTCCCACATCTACAACTTCAGGCTTCTCACTGAGCTGCCAGACAACAGGAAGCCTCAACTTTAACCTAAAATTGAAGTTTCTATTAACACATGCAGATGACAGTTAAATCACCAGACAACCTTATTGCCCAAAAGGGACCAGAAGTTATAGATCCTGCCTAATGTTTCTTACAGCAATGGGAAAGCTGAATAACACAGATCACATTTCAATGGATAGAGGGAGACAAAATCAAAACTGATTCATGACTGTAGTCTGAAAGTCATCTCTGTTCAGAGGGTCGGTTGCTTTTTAGAAGATAAAATGGTGACAACAGGGGTTAAAATGGCTTCCCCATAAAAAAGCAGAGATAAAGCAGAGAGGCGGAGCCTAACTCCAAGACATGCCTTGAAACCATGGAAACCATCCCGGGCAGGAACATTTCAATTTTCATCACTGGGTTAAGGAATTTTTGTCATTCCTTCAACTTTCATCTGTACTTAGGGACATGGGAAGGCACCAAACTATAAGAATCTCAGTTTTTCTGAGATTCTGGAAAGGAACCTCAGAAATGCCTCTCTCTTGCTTCCTAGGAAGGTATGAAGAATTATTATAATTATCTTTTTAAATAATAATGTAGGCATTAACAAAGCCATTATTATTCTGCATGATAATATTGCCCTCACTTACAGATACAACTATGACAGCACAAACGACCCAGAGGTTTTAAATCAATGCAAAATAACAAAAGGATAAAAATATATCTCCAGAGACACAAGGAATGCATTGTTTTGTGTTTGTTAAAAATGCAGATGTAAGTGTAAAGTATAAAATGACATTATTAAGCCAAGAACTTAAATTATGCAGAATATTTTATAAGACTGTAACTTTGCTTTTGTTTGAGGAAATAGAAAGGTGGGAAATGTAGTTTTATGAGTCTATTTACTGTTGATGTGAAGCCATCTAGTACAATATTTAGCATTTATTTTTCAATGAATGAATTAAGAACAAGAGAAAAATCCAGAATTATTCAAGAAAAAGATTTATGTCCTGAAAATTTGGAAATAATCCTGAAACTCCACCATTACATGTAATCCTCTGAAATAGCCCAAGTAGGCAATTTCTCCCTATCTGACTTAGAGGCAAGACCTCAGTGTGTTTCACTCCATTGAAACAGTTGATCTATTTTTTTTAATTGTCTAATGTGTGCATAAGATGTGTGGGTATTTGCTCTGTTTTAAATAGAAACACTTTCTAATTGACTGCATTTTATTTCCTAGGCTGTAAGGAATCACACCTATGAGCCAAAAAAAAAAAACTATCCTAGAGGCCAAAGGCCTTAGTAGGAGTTACAACTCTTGCTTCACATTTCAGATGCATAAGACACTTACCTTGTCACAGGTATGTGTCTTTAAAAAGCTTAAAGAATACCAATTCAATTTTATCCACAAATTACTAAAAAGATCCAACAAGACAAAAACATGACATTGTATTAAGAGTTAAAGTAATCTGAAGTAGTGATGCATTATTTTTTAGAGTATATCTATGAGAAAATGAGAAAATTCCATTTCAGTAGAAAGACAAAGTTGTAGATAGAAAAATAAAAGGTATAATGTTACAGATAAGTATCTCTCCATACCCTGTACACCCTAATATGTAAAAAGAGAGCTAGGGGAAGCCGGGATGGCTCAGTGGGTTAAGCGCTCACTTTGCAGCGCTGAGGCCGGAGGATCGAATCCCGGCCCCGGCCCGTGCGGAACCATGTGCTGAGCTGGGAACTCCCCAGTTCAGTTCTCTCTCTGTCTCTGTATCTCTCTGTATCTCTCTCTCTCTCTCTCTCTATCTGTCCAAAATAAATAAATAAATATATATTTAAACATTAAAAAAAAAAAAAAGAGAGCTAGAAAGAATAACAACTTAAAGGGACCTTTAGGATTGAATCACAATGGCTTCTGGCAACTCCAAACCCACCCACTTTGTGAGTATGGGAGGGGTGTAACCGCTACATTCTCTGCGCAAAGTACAATGATGGCTCTTCCAGGTTCTCGCCACCTTCACCTTGCAATGACCATCCATTCAAAAGAGTGGCTGAGAGCTTGCTATCAAAATTTTAATATCTGAATTTATTCTTCAGATGTCTTATGTTTTGCTCAATTACAGTGATATTTTATTTCCTCAATTCCAATTCCTCATCAAAATAAAACTAGGCATTTCCTTCATTATCCTATTTGGAGTTTTGCCTTAGCCATTTGGGGCAGTAGTCATTTTTTTCCTCTGAAATTTGATAATTCATATTTCTTTTGAAGGAGACTGCATTTGTTTAAAGTCCCAACAGAAAAACAAAATTATTTCTTAAAATTCTTTTCTTAATTTTGTTTTCCAGATTTCTTAAACAGGAGGGGCACATTGAAGAATATAGTAAAATGTGTAAATTTACAAAAGCAAAAATATATATATATATTTCTCACAATTTTATACACAGGCAACCATAGCTAAAAGACTGAGGGTTTTGTTGCTTTATTCTTGTTTAGTATAATAAACTTCATCTTGTATGTACATTTGGTATCCAACTTTTTTCACTTATGATATTAATAGCACATTATTATGTCAAAAATTATTTGTTTCATAAGGTTTAATAATAGTTAGAATTTATTTTCTGGGTATATTTCCTAATTACATAGTAATAAAATTTAGGCTTATTTTTATAGGTTTTTAATAAATGCTAGTTTACTATGGAAGTTTGGATATACTCTTTGTTTTCTTTTTTGAGGTTTTGTTTCTTTATTGCTTTCAGTTTTGTTTTGTTTTTTGTTAAGTTTATTGGGGTGATATTAATTGATATCAATTACATTGTTTCCAGGTACACAGTTCTACATTACATTGTCTATACATCGCATTATATGCTCACCACCCAGCATCAGCTCACTTTCCATCACCATGTGCTTGATTCCCCAGCCCTACGCCCCCCCACCGATCTCTCCCCCTCAACCTCCCTACTTACTTTGTTTTCTTAAATATCAGAAATGTTTTTTGTTGGAGCAAATGTCTTTATAGCACCAAGATATTCATCTATTTTTCTCTTTAATTGGTTAAAACCTGAGTTGTTACCTTCATTTTTCACGGTTTCTAGTTTTACCATACTACAGTTAGAAAATGTGATCTCCTTTTCTAGCATGCTCTGAGAGGCTTTGGGAATGACTCTACTTAAATACTTTGCTTGTAATATACACATAAAGGATAAGTATTTCAAAAATTGACAATTCAAAGTTTTAAAATTATTTTTCATTAACTTAGAAGAGCATTTGCAAATATGTTTTATCTCTACTTCATCATTTATCTACAAAGAAGAGGTATAACAATGCCCAATGAGTAAAGTGGTGCAATGCTAGGACCCAAATGGCAAGTGACTCTCTCTCCCTCAAGTAATCATTTCCTAAGAAAGATGATGAGAACTGTTAGTCAGTGACCAACTGAGAGAGGGGGGAACTTTAAAAGATTATAGAAGGAGCCTCCTGGAGACTCTTGCAAACACAAGGACAAGAGATAAAAAGTCCCTGCGTCTCAAAAAGGCCAGAAATTACAAAAATCAAGGCTGAGAACAAACAGTTCTCAGAAACCCAGGTACAAGGTCTGTCCCTATCCTCCTCCCCACCTTGAGTTATGAGAAACACAAAGGACCCTAGACAAAGAAATCATGCTCCAATCACATGAACACTGAAAAGGGTATAGAAGCTGTAAGGACTCTAACTACAGGGAGAGCCTGCTTGGGTGCTACTAGCCCCACATGCTCTGCCAGCTAATAAAATCTCCTTCCTCTATCTAAAGGGTTGTCAGAGAGTCTGATATCCTCCATTGGTTGTCGCTTCCTGCAACACAACCATCCTAACAGGTCCTGGTCTGACAGGTTTCCCAGGATGAAAGGCCTTCCATGCAAAAACCAGGATGGTCTCAAATGAGCAAGTATGGTTGGTCACTCCAGAACAATTCTACATAGTGAAGCACATCCAATGTCAGATGCCTCAGATCTTAAAGCCAATGAGTAAACCCGTTCCTGCTGAAAAGATTCGCATGTGTAATTCTCATGCTAGGACAGGGCCAGTCTTCAGCCTCATCAACTAAATAAATGATCGTGATAACCTTGAGTGGTGTGCACTGATATGGTTTATTCACCTTAGCCATGATATTTTAAGAACATTGGTAAAGGCTGCAATTAGTCACTCTAATATGCCACAAGCAGATGACCTGGCCCAGCACCTCTCTTTCTTGGTCTCCTCCCCACCTCTCACTGCTTGGTCACTGCACTTCAGTGACCCTGGGTTCTTGCTCTTCTGCAAGCATTTCCTTTCAGAGTTCCCTCTGTCTGTGGACAGTTTTTGCTTCTTCAGTCAAATCTTGGCACAAATCTCACCTCCTCACAAGAGGTCTTCTCTGACACCCTTTTATAAAATAACATTCTCTCCTTCACTCTCTATCCCTTTATGTCCCTCTTCATTGTCGGTGCACTCCACCTACCACGTGGTTATGTCTTTGTTTAGCGTTTGTTTTCCCAGCTAGTAGACAGTAAACTCCACAGGGTAGAGTGGGCACTGACCAGCTCTCTGTCAGATGAACCATATGGGATAGTGGTAAACACCACAGACTCTGGGGTCAGCATGCTTAGATTCCAAACCTAGTTCTACCTCAACTAATTGCATGGCTTTGAGCAGGTTACCTCACTGAACTTGTTGGGACCTCAGTCTTCCTACAGGTGTAATGGGGTTAACAACAGCCCCTACCTCGTAAGGTTGTTGCAAGGAGAAAACAAAGAATACACATAGAACATTACAAGCAATGCCAGGTATGTCGTAAGTAATCAATGGATGTTACTGTGTTTTGCGATTATTCCATTCATCAATGAATATGTTTCCAAATACCACACTAAATTCAGACATCAAACCCAATCACTCTGAATAGGACTATACGAATAATCAAGATCACTAAATAGGGGTGCTGCAATATATATTGTTACTTAATTTTTCAGACTTTATTCTGAATTTTGAACACCATTCTCTTTCAAAATGCCTTGCCTGTTTTGTAAAAATTTCCATTTCATAATCTAGACTCTGGTATCAAGCAGACTGCTGACACAACACTTCTGAGCTGAATAGTAGGGTGAATGTTTTAGTGTATCCTGCAGGTTACCTGTGATGGACCCACTGACTAGTCTTGGCTTTACTGAGTGCATTTGCATTGCAAACAACATTTGTACTGGGAATTGTTGCTTTCATTTCTACAGCATTGATAAAGCCAGTTTCCCTGAAAAGGAACATTTCCTGGGCCATAAAACACACTCAATTTGGTTTCATTGGGAGCGTCAATGGAAGACTTTGTCATGGCTTCCCATCTAGCAGGGCACTCTTACAACCTCTCCGCTACATTTTATGCAATTTCACAGAGATGAGCAGATGGTTCAGCTCTCTGCTATTGGCCATATTGGCATCGCAAAACTTTTGATTTTATTTGTAAATTTTTCATCTTTAAACAATGAGCCACGGAGATAGGGGGAAGGAGAACACTGCAACAAACTTTAAAAAATTATTCAGCAACATCATTCTATGTGTCCATAAGCAATCAGAAATACAGGTTCTTGCTCACAATATTCCAACCTATTCGATTCTAGATAATTGGAGAGAGAATGCACGCAGATTCAAAATTTTTAAATATGGCTTTTGTCACTTACTGAAGGAAGAAAGAAGAGGCAAGAGCAGCCAGAAGAAGCCAGGCAACTGCCACACCTCAGTGGTCTCTATGAACTGCTTTATGGCCCAAAGGCGGAAGGGACTTGTGACATTCAAATGGCCCTTGTACTCCTCGGTTTACAAACTTCAAAATGTTATTTGAAGGCTAACTACCACCAGACATTATAAGAGGACACTGTACTGTTTGAAGATCCATAAAGGAGTCATGATCTTTGTTCAGGTAAGTAAAGTAGTAGGGAAATTTTTGTTAGTGGAGTTCTGAACAGAATGTGTACTGCCCAGTTTGATTATGGAAGCTGCTTTCCTATTCAGCAATAAAATGTTGCTGATATGCAAATGATATATACACCCGTTGGTTTCAATGTCTGAAAGCAAATTGTGTGAAATGTTTCACATTGTGTATTTAAGGATATTCTGGTCAAACTTGAAGGTGGAGCCTACAAGCACATATTTACCCAGATTATCTAAAAAAAAAAAAGATTTTCATTGATTTCCATGGCCCAGCTTTATTTCATCGATTTCTATCATTTAACTTTATTGTTTAATATCAGATTCTTGCCACAAAGAAAAATACTTGTTAGATCAATTAATAATAGACTCCATAATTTTCTAACGGGTAATGATTCTGCAACTAACTATAACGAATGGTCTTTAATATACACATAGACATAGAAACTGAATTTCAGCAGGACACATCAACCAGGACAGCTTAACTGACACAGTAGCAATCACAAAAACAAACAAAAAATATCTGTGCTTAGACAAAGAACAAAAGTAGCTGGACATTTCAGTTGTAAAACCTTCCATTAATTCAAGAAGGTATCAGGCTGTTGCACCTAGTTGAAGTGACTGTGGCCACCATCTTTTCTGACTTGCCCTCCATGTCCTCCGTTCTTCCATCAAGTGGCTCTCTGTGTGTACTGCTGTGTTCCAGAGGAAGCTGGTGCTTGTCTTGCTGGCCCTGTCAGCTCAGCTGATCCCAGGGGCTTTGGCCTGCACGCATATCGTGTCCTGAGGGCACTGCTGCTCTCCAACTCAGCCCAAGCTCCAGGTTGAACTCTGTTACTAGGCAACAACACTGTATGACCCTGGACTGCAGGTTTCAGATGTATACATTTCCTCTATTCAACTCACTCTCTGTAAGAGTCTCCTCTCCCAGAAGCTGAGACCAGTCCTTAGAGAGGGGTCCAGAAGATCATTAGAGTAATGAACAAAGTTTCCATGAAATTACTAACGATCTTGTTTGGCTATGCACCCATCCCACATCCCAACCTCTGTCAGAGGGACACCCTAACCCAAAGGATTTATTCAAAGCTGGCACAATTCTGTCAGGAAGAAAAAGAAAGACAGTAGCAACATGAAAACCTCATTCAGCTAGTTTTTTGTCAGGACACCAGACTAAGGAGGGCCTGAAAGAGCCATTGTCAACCATCCTCCAACTTAAGTTCCTGAGAGCAAACTGAGGCTTGGCTCATTCTGCTAAAGCCTGGGGAGATTAAACGACCAGCCCCTGAGAACAGAAAAGCTGGGATTGAATTCCAGCCCTCTTAGTCTCTGAACATATTTTTAACCTCTTTGAACTGGAATAAGTGCCTGAAGGACCAGGGAATCTCCCCTCTCAGAAGATCTTTAAAAAATAGAGCACATTTTAAGAAAAGATTGTCTGAAGCATGCTAGAAGACAGAAAAATATAATTTGGAATAAACTCTGAATTTCACATAGTCTCACATTATACCCAATACATTTGTATTACCTATCTGTGAATCAAAGCACTTACATATTCATTACTTATTGGTAAGATTTGTTTGATTTTTAAAAAATAACCTTTAAATATAGTAGACTCTCCGTTACTTGGAACTCAGGCAACTGACACTCTCATGCAAAAAAATTTTCTGCCAATTGCTTGAGACTTTGTTGGTTGATTGAGAGTGACAGTTGTTTAGGTTCTGGTTAATGGAGGATATACTTACATTTATTCGGCGTCTACCAATCCCCATGGGTGCTGATTAACTGAGAGTATATTGAACTTAGATTTAAAACACTATCCTAATTTTTTTCCCATTTTTTACTTCTCTTGCCACATATTTGTAAGACATAAAGTATTCCATATAGCCATTAGTAATTCTATAACAAACAGATGCAGAATTGTTAAAGACATGTTCCGTGCTCAATTATTGTCTTTCTATCTTTATCCACTAGTATAATCCATTCTATCAATTTAACAACTTGGGTGTCCTAACAATTATGGAAAGGGCTAGTGCCGTGTAGCTTCCTTTGGGAAGCCAAGTAGGAGCAGAAAGCGAAACAACACAATAAGGTATCAGCAAAATGTGTAGATAGTGACATTATGACTTTCATTCTGGTCTATATGGGTATTAAAATTATCAGACAATAAGCGATATCAAACGTGCAGTGAGTCAAGTTCTATACAGCCCAGCCTCTGAATGATGCTTAGAACCTTCATTTGAACAGGAGTTCACCAGAACCTCTTCTGGCTACAGGTTGATTAGGTTACTGGTAGCTAAAGTCATTTGTGGTTTGAATGCTGCTGGACTCTTATATACACACCACTATTTGAACGCTAAAACCTAAGAATATTTATCAGGCTTCTCTAGAATGAGACAGGGAAGGCGAGGAGCTAAGAGGTCAGTTCAAGTTCCTCCACTAATGAGCTATTGGCTTTGGGAATGTCCCCTCTTGTTTTCTGGCCTTCGTTTCATTTGCAAACTAGACAAGACAGTCAGTGGCTAGTCCAAAGAGTTCCTCTGCTAACAGGGTCACAGCCATTTACTGGAAAGTTTTATTTTACAGTCCATGGGAGAGCAGAACATAAAACTTTATAACTTAAAACCCTTTTCTATTTTAAGCATCGTTATATTTGAGGGAAAATCAGTCCCAAATGTTTTTACACTACTTCTGAGCAACTTTCTAAGGGTCCCCAAATTACCGATATTAAGCAGAAGTGGAGACATCCTAGAGCAGATATACATTTAGTTTTAAATTGCTGCCTTAATATTTTACATATCATTGAATTTTCAAATAATACAATTAGCAACAGGGCAATAATATAAGTGACCTGAATTTAAACAGTGAAGCGACAGGAATAGAAGTTTTTAATCACTAGATGTTCTGTAGAATAACTGAATCAAGCTGTTTATGATAATTTTATTACCTTGGCCCTCCTTTTAGCAGAGTTATTATATTTTCTCATGATGTATGATATCACACTTTTGAAGCCCTTTCTGTAATTGGAATTCCAATGAACCTGACTTCTGAGGCTCATTAATGTAAAAAATTACCTTAAAAGTTAAATAAGTACATTCGTTTCATATTAGTTTGGAGCTACCAACTATGAAAGATATTTTCCATATTTATGACAGTATTTCTAATTAGAGATCACCACTTCTTTGTCAACACTGTATCTCTATAAATTCCATTTACATTAGAACTATTCGCAATCAGAGGGTTTTAATTTTTCAAAATAAAAATTTCAGTGTGTTAATTTTACACAAATTGCAAATTTCATTCCAAAAACTGAAGAGCAAGGTTTTTAATCTTCATTGCTCTTTAGAATCACCTCAAGAATTTGCAGGGGGTGGGGGGAATCTATAGCTGGGCCCTGTCCCAGAACATTTAAAGCAGAAACCTGGAGGTGGACAGCAGGTATTGGTATATTTGAAAAGACCCCCAGGGATTTGAAGTCAGGTCTGAAATGCTGGCCTAGAGTGACTACTTAGCTCATTGCATTTACATCAGTTTCTGTTGCATTTCACTGTTGGCTTTCCCATGCCTACATTTGTTCTATCACAATGATAACATGAAGAGATAAGGCAAGGATGACTCAGGCGTTTTTATGTCAGGTTTAGAGCACTTCCCTTGGTTGGATCCTCAATGTTGCCTTTAGTCACTCCTGCTCTACATACAGAACTACCTAGAGATCGCCCAAGAAAATGGCAAAAAAAGAAATAGAGGCGACTCATGCTATGTGTACTTGAGGCCCACAGACCGTCCACGACAATTCCTTTAAGAGCTTAGGCAAATCCTCCTTGTTATTGAAATTTTATCTTACTACAGATGGGTCTTTTGAATATTAATTCACTAGTTTTTAGACAATTATCAATTAGTTGAATTTATTAGCCAGAATTACGCTCTGGCCTGTTTTTCTCTGTCACTTTACCCGTCGTCCCTTGCTCCTCTTCCCTAATTAAAAAAGAATTCTCAGTCCTTTAACAGTTTCTTCTATCTGGCCTCCCGATCTGGAAAGAAAAACAAGAATCTTTCCATTCTGGCAACATACTTAAAATATTTCTAATTAAAATGTTAAAGCAAACTTTCAAATAGCAAATATTTTTAGAGCAAGGTATCTTGACTCTAAGATCTGCGAACATAGAACTACATAAATGTGATCAGTGCTTTTGATTTTTACAGTTTAGTTTAAAATCTCAACGTTTTTTCCTCAACAAGAGATTTAAATTCTTTTGCTTCAATAATCCAAATGATTGGTTCAATTTCCCATTTGTATTTATTTTTGTATAAAATCAGTCCATGATAGTATCTATAGCATGCACCTCACCAAAAGAGATCTCAAGGGATGGAAAAACAAACTACTTTTAATTTGAAAAAAAAAAAAAAAGTAAAGGAGTCTTGTATATTGATTTTCATTTATTTGCCAGTGGTGAACTGAAAAGTGGACACTCCTGGCCAGTCCAAACAAACAAAAGAGGCAAGAATTTCCTGCAAGCACCATACTTGGGTATCAGCGACAAGCAGAAACCCTGGGGCCCCTGCCCAACACTTCTCAGTATTGCCTTGGTTTCCTCATCTCAAAGGAGCATAATAAAGTTTCTGCCTCACAGACTTGTCAGAACTGAGTGAATTAATGCATATAAAAGCCTTGTAACAGGACCTGACACACAAAGCAAGGGCTGACTACATAAGTGTTAGCTACTATAGAAGTATTAATATTATATATGATCCAACTGCTGCCTTGAGGTGTTCGAAACTCTTCCGAATTCTGGCTCTCTCCAGGGTTGCTTCACCCCTTGAAACTTCTCTTCCCAAACTTTGAAACCATGGTGAATACCTGACTTCTACTGAAGTGAGACAGTGGGGGATCCAACGGGGTTCACAAAGCTAGTATGTGAGTCTCAAAAGTGGATGATGAAAACAAAGGAGCCAGAACAACCTCACTTACCAGTATATGAATGACAGGACACACATGAGAGCACTGATCTGCCAAAGATGAAGTGATTCCTGAGACATCTACCATGATTTCAGAACTCCTCAACCACCTGCATACTCACGCACTCACAAGCTACCCAACACACACACACCACACCCCACACACACCATACATATACACATCACATACTCCACGTGCAGCACACACACCTGTCTCTCCATACTTCTCTTTCTTCTCTCTTCTCTCTCTGTCTCCCTCCCCACTAAAAGCTCATGTAGCATCAACGAGGGAATGGACTGAAACCTGAGCACACAGGCCAGTGGTGGAATTTTAACGACACCCCTACTACTTTGGATTTCTATTCCTTGGGCCAATATTAATTCAACACTCTTCAAGGCACATTCCTGCATCTGATACTCATTCTGATCTGTGTCCTCCCACTTCATAATTCCAGAACACTCTGCCCCTAACAAGACTTTCTGACACCAAGCCCCTGGGGCACAGACTTTTGAACAACCTATAAAAACTTACAAGAGAGTTGATGGTACAAATATAAAGAAATGAAGATACTGGCTAATATTCATGAGCACTGTCTTAAGTGCTTGACAAACATTGAATTCAACCTCTTAGTGCTACCTTCTGCCAGCAGTACTAGCAAAAATTGCAAAGGGTAATTTAATGGTCTACATATGAGCCGATATATTGGCCCACTGTACTTTTCGCACTCGCCCAAGATGCAAAAGCCAATATATCAGCCCATCGCACTAAAAGTGTTAATCTTCAGAGTTAACTCTTTAAGAGCTACTTAATAAATCTAATAGAATTGTCTTCTTCGTACAAGCAAGCTTACATTTTTACCCACTAATATTTTACTTTAATAGTGCAATTAATGGAGAAAGTACAAATGAACAGATCTCTTAAACAAGCCTTGGGTTATACAGAATTAACCAATTGAACAGTCAGAATAAAATTTTCCACCTGGGATGGAGAACAATTTGATACCTCATGCACATACACATCATTCCTTCAAATCCTATAATATACTTTTATTCAAAGCAGAATGAAATTCTATTAGTAATAACTCATATCCTTTTTTATCACTTAAGATGAACAAAATAGGCTTTTAAGTTTATAGAAATTTAAAAACAAGCAATAGAATTATAGTCCTTATAACTTTGGCAATGACCCTGATGCTATATAAATGCCACTAGTGAATGAAAACTAATTACAGTTCTTTTAAGCTAAAAAGCAGCAGCCAATACCACTAATTATGCAATGAAGCCAACACTAATAACTAAAGACGTAGCAACAAATGCATTCACAAGACAGACAAAGAATAAATGCAACTAATCAGCTATTGTAGGAAAAAAATGGCAAAGGCTGAAATCTTCCTGTACTACACATGGATATTTTTAAATATTTAATTATCATACAATGATTACTTCTAGCTCATCACAAAGGCAATTTCCAGAGCTGTCACATATCCCCAAATGCATCTTTAACACACATTGAAGATCATGAGTTATATATTAATGGAGCTATGCCTAGGCTCACATGACAAATAGCTAGCATGGACATTCAGTTATGCCAATAACCACAGACCAATTTATAAGATCACAGTTATCCTAATGATTGAAAAGGAAAAAATAGGGTTTTGTTTGGATTTGGGGGAAGTAATTGCAACTTAGCTAAATTGTGTTAATGTGGTTAAATTGCTCTTCCTTTCAGTACTTCTATTTTAGTTGAATTAGATGCTACATCAAATCTCAAAGATTCAACTAGGAACACATGCCATATGTATCTGTAATGTGTCTGATTCAGGAGAGACTGATAATGGAATACAAAACTATCCTAATGGCTATGTATTTAAATAGTGCCATAGGCATACGCATTGTTCTCAGTAAGTATCTGCCCCCAGACTAAGCAAGAAATGAGGCACCAAATCTGCTCTCACCCCACTTGTCCTCAGTTTTCCTAGGTTTCTCATGGTGTAAGTACCTCACTTGTTTATGAGTTATTTAAGGAACTTTCAAGGGTAATTTAGCAAATTCAACTATATGTAATTTTTGCCTTCCCTGCTCTCTTTAGAATCTAATTGTTGTGAGGACATTAACACTGAAAGTGAGTTCCTCTATGATAATGTATATATTACGTAAACAAACTAGGGATTTTACTGAAGTCTAAACAGTTTGAGCTTGGATAAGTACTAAGCACTGTAGGAAGAAGCTTACATACATTTGTGATATTTTAGAGGAGGTGGTGCTACAAAACTGGGACTAATAATAGAATAAAAATAGCAAACTAAGTTTTAGAATTACGTCTAAAATTAATTACCTGTGACCTTGAAAAAGTCATTGATAGGTTATTTACAAAATGGTCTGCGATTCAATTATTTTTAGTATTCTTAGTACTAAATTCCTATTTGTAATATTTATAAAACTTCTCAATCATTCTGAAGAGGGAGAAAAAAGGAAAACAAAATATTTGTGTGTGTGTGTTTGTTTTTAAAAGAAAGACAGAGCTCTTTTTCAGTTCGGAGAAGTGTTAGGGGTGTGAATTAGTGACCCAGCTGATGGGCCCCAATGGGAGGAAGGGAGGGAGATAGCTTACTCTCCCCTTTGTCCTATGACTAATAATTCTATCAAAACATTACAGAGTTAAAGGAATTCATCTCATCCCAAACTTTTGGGCAATTCTCACATCACCAAAGGATATTTATAAGAGAGTGACTTGTCAAGCCAAGAGACACTGGGATACAAAATTAGTTCTGGAGGTTCCACCAGGAGCCACTGCCTTATGCATACTTAGGAACCTCTCCCAGTCTTTTGCCTTACACCTAAGGAGAAACAGAGGAGCCCCCAAGAGAGTAAGAAAGAAAAAAAAAAAAAGGGCAGAGGTCACTGGATACACGCAAATCTGTGAAACTTTGTTGGGTGAAGACATGAGGCCTATAGATGTGGCTTTCATATTGAAATGGTAGAAGACGCATCTGATGACAAAGCCAACATCTGATGAAGGCACAGCAAGAAGACAGGCAGGGCCTGGATTCTCACTGAGGAGGATGAACTGCTCAACTATCCAAACCTGGAGTCATCATAAAAGACAGAACACAACCGCAGGTCATGTCATGGGAGCATGTGCACAGGAGAGATCTGACCTCCAGCCACAGCCAGAACTAAAGCCCTTCCACGGAACCAAAGACTGGGATGTGACCCAGACTTGAACAACATTTTCAGAAGTGACGGGTCCATGTCCAGGAAGATCCGGGGCTGAAGGCCCTGAACAAATCTTAAGATAAGTGTCCAAATTCCAAAGCTCTCCAATCAGGACCTGTCCACCAGCACATCCACACACACCCTTAAAACTTGCCTCAGAATGTGGATTGGGGAGACAGATTCGAGCATCATCTCCTGTCTCCTCCTGACCATAATAATAAAGATTTTTTCTTTTTATTAATTATATATTTTATTTATTTATTTATCTATTTATTTTTAAGATAGAAAAAAGGAAGTGAGGTTGAAACAGTCTAACACCATCTATATGTCAATGGGGGTATTAAATAATAGGGACATTTTTCTGATTTCATCAGCCTCTAATATTAGATCTTTAAGGCTCACCCTTAGGCCTTCTTCTTTTCTCGTTATAAAATCTCCCACTAGCAACCTCCACCTCTCTGTACCCTAGTTCCAGGCACTATCACCTCTAGGTTACACTAACTACCACAGTAACACACTTCCTGTACTCCCACAACCATTCCTCAGCCTCCCGCCCTCCACCTAACCTCTGTAATACAATTTCTGTATGGAAACCAGAGTGCCCTTACCACATGGCTATCAAATTACACCTCTGGGTAACACTCACGTTGGCTTCCCAGTGCCTTTAGGATGAGTACTGAAATCCTTACCATGGCCCACAAAGCTCTGCAATGTCTTGCTCCTCTCTACCCTCCAAACATAGAACATGACACATCTTTTGCTAATGCCAGCCCAGCCCCCACGCCCCCAACCCTCCCTTCACTGAACTATTTTCTATTCATTTTTTCAATCCTGCGTCAAGTAAAACGTCCTGAGGAAAGCCCTCATTGAAGCCAACCAAATGTAATCTCTGCATTAAATGTTCTGATAGAAGCAAAGATCCTTCCTTCATGCACTTTATCATTTGGAATTATACACTTGGGTCTGAGATTATGGGACTTGATGTCTAAATCCCCAATTAAGTGGTAAAAACTATGAGGAAGGGACCCCATTTGTTGTTGTTGTTGTTCACCATCATGTTCCAATGAATGCATAGTTCTAAGCCACAGAAATTTGCAATAAACATGTTGAAGAAAATGAAATCAAGTTCCATTTTTATAGAATTTAATACTAATCTGTTAATAACACCCAATTCTCTTGCTCCCTCCATGCTCAGACCTGGGAGCTGTTACTGACTCTTTCTTCTTTCTAATCCTTGGCATTTTTCTCCTCTATTTTCACTCCAGAGCTATACCGTTCACATGCTAGCACAAACACTATGCTTTCAAAATACATTTTTGTAATCATTCAGCATGCTTGAGTCCCTTTCTCTCATAGTGCATCCCACATATTGCTACAAAATTTAGTATGCATTTCAGATATCAGTAAAACATCCATCATATTATAAGATTATGGTGATAAGCATAAGGAAGGCCATCAGAGTTTTTGAGTATGTTAATAGTTTCTTAACCTAACCATCCTGGGTCATTAGAGCCTGCAATGAACGTGCCTAAATAACTTCAGTTCCCAAATGTTCCCAACAGAAAATGCCACCTTTTGTTAGGAAAGTCTAATCACTTTCAAATTAGGGTAATTTAGGACTGTCATTTCTTCTTCCTTTCTCAAATTGCTCTCACTTCCCAGAATGTCCTCATCTTATTTTAACTGTTAAAACACTATATAACTTGCATACAACTGAGGCCTCACTCTGCCCAATCTCTCAAAAAATTCAAATGACAGAAAATTGTATGACATGAAAATGAAAGCAATTTTGGCTTTTATCATCTTCCACTAATGGGAGCAATAGTAGACATAAAATCAAAGATATCCACTGTACTGCAAAACTTGATAAAAACCCTTTATTTATACTACTTTCAGTATTACCCAGTTCCTTCTCTCCCTTATTTCCAAGTTTCAACTCAAAGCATTTTCCAAATTCAGCCCATAATTCTTCATGTTTCCCCAATCCTCTCTAATTTAAATTTGTCTGCCTTTTTCCAACAGTAATTCTTAATAGCTTGTTTGTTCCTCTCTCAAAACCCTCCCATGACTTCCCATTGCCTCCCCTTGGGTAGATTCAGATTACTTCATCTGACATTCAAGTCCTCCTCTCTCTAGCCCCACCCAACCCTTGAAATCTCGTGTCCCTTTACAATTGTTCCCTCTTCTTTGAGAGGATATCATTCAAGATCTGCAGTGGATGGATGCCTGAAAATGTGAATATTACCAAACCCTATATATACTATGTTTTCATCCTATGCAAACATACGCTTCATAGCTTCTCTTTGGCAGATCTGAATTTCCAGCATCACTACTCCCATACTTGGGGGCCATTGTTAAGAAAAATAAGGGTGACTTGGGCACAAGCACTGAAATACCATGACACCCTCTGGTAAGTGAGATGGCTAGCAAATGACTAATGGGCAGGGAACATCTACAATGTGGAGATGCTGGACAAAAGAAGGATTCACATCCTGGGCAGGATAGGCGGGTGACACAAGATGTCATCTTGCTACTCAGAATGGTGTGCAAAGTAAAACTTACAAATTGTTTATTTCTGGAATTTTCCATTTAATATTTTAGGACCATGGTTGATCTCAAGTAACTGAAACCATGGAAAGTGAAACTGTGGGTAGGGAGTGGGGTGGGGACTACTGTACTCTCTTTAAACCCTAGTCAAAAAAAAAATCAGAAGCTGTTAGCCCATACATGATCTATCACTTTATAACTATTAACATCAGTCTTTGTGCCAATAATGCATGTTCTCTCATCTCAAGTCCAAACTATTTCTTTCATTCAAGAAGCAAAGGAAATCTCCCAAGTCCTTCAGTGAACCACTCACTGAACCATCTCATTTTCTCTCATACCTCAGTTGTACTCTATCTATACTCAGATTGTGACACCTATCCTTTCCTCTTTTATGTCGTAGACTTTTATGCCATTCATGAATGGTAGGGTTAACCAGTACAGTAGCCTTTAGCATCAGGTTGCCAGAGGTGCACATCCGAACCCAGCTACCGGTACTCACTAGCTGAGTGGCTGTAGGCAAAACTGAACCTTAGGCATATCATCTGTAAAAGCAGCATTCGACTAATCTTGGGGGCATGTCATATAGGGAGTGACAGAGTGACTACGAGCCCTTTATTCAAGTTTCTCATCCTCGTAGCAACATGCTACGTACGTAACAGGTACTCAGTTAACAAAAAATCACGAGTTATTCAAATTGTTCAGACACAAGCAAACATAATTTACTGACCAAAAGCAAATACAAAAGGAGTTATGCTAATAAGCCAATCATAGTTACTGTTTCAAGTTGTCTGTCTTCATAATGTAAACAAAAGGTAATCGGCATGCATTTAAAAGTGATTCTACATTTGGAAGTTATCCTGAAAAGACAAAAATAGCAAAACAATATCCTGCTGCAGAAAAGCAAACTTAATTTATCTTAGGAAATATAATCCCAAACACCTGGAAGGCAATAATGACAAAAAAGAAGGCCTGGAGGAAAGGACAGATAACAGATGATATATGGGCTCACATTATGATAGAGAAACAGAAGGATAAAAGGAAAAAACAAACAACAACAACAAAAAAAAAAACCCTAATGTAATTTTGTTGTAAGCTCAGAGGAATCACGACACTGAACAGAATTTCACCTAGAAAGGTCTGGTCAGTTCTGGATATTACGGTGTATAATAGTTGTAAAACACTGGAGGCACTTCCAAGAAAAGCAATCAAAGTGAGCCCAAGAATAGTTGGGTGTGGGCTGAATCTACACAAAGCCTCTGGCACCAGTTGGCTGTATAATTCAGTCCCAACCATTTATTTCCATTACCACAGCAGCAAAGATCAGATTGGCTTGAAGAATCAAACAATTTTGCGAACGCCTACATTTGTGCGTGCAAACCTATTACAGCTCTGAAAAATCAGTGTATAGTTGCTTTTCAGAATTTAAAATCTAGACAAAGTAAGCCTCTTTCCAGTTTTCTCTTGATGTAAGTGAACTCAGAGAGACTTTGTTTCTAATGAAAGTATAACCTCCTACAAGAAGTGGGCCAATTAGACAAATGAACAGTAAGAAGGAGAGAACAAATGTCTTGCTAAAGAAGAAGCACGGTCCCCCAGTGGTGAAGAGACTGGGTTCAAATCACAGCACCGCCAAGTGCTCAGCTATGTTAACATTGGGCAAATTTCTCAGCCTCACTGGACCTTATCTTACTCAAGACTAATAAAAACACCTACCACCGAGACAGGCAATAAAGATTAAATGACCTAATATAGCTAGTGCACTTAGAACAGCATCCAACACACGATTAACACTCATTGTTAGTTATTACATGTTATTTTCAAAGAGCAGGATTAAAATCAAATAATAAAGGGAAGCAACAATTAGAGGAAGTTGTCCAAAATTTATAGTCAGAAATTCTGGGTTCAAATTACAGTCCTAACTGATTTGATGTGTGACATATAAAATGCTCCTGTTTTCTGTGCCTCAGTTTCCTCAAATGTGATACTCATTTATCAAATAGCGTTTATGATGGTTAAATTATATAAAAGAAGGAAATCTATACAAGACTATACAAATGTCATTTTATTGTTATTATCAGTGCATGTCAGAGTGCACGGTGCTTAATAGATGTCCAGTAAATATTGATGTTAGATGAATCTCATCGTAAACAAATTGTTTTGAGGCAATTACTCAAGGAACTGTATTGAGGCAATTATTCAGAAAATGGAGGAGGAGAGAGAAATTCACATAGCCAACATTAAGCAATTAATTTGGGGGTTTAATTTATTAATTGATTTTTTGTTTTAAGTTTCCAGATAATTATCAAATTTCACTTTTGCATGTATATACTAAAAGGTTTGCATATAAAATATTTTTTAATTAAGGTATTTTTTTTTCTCATTTAGTAAAGCAAAACAATAGGTTTACTGAATTTAAATTATATCCAATACATTATACATCAAGCCACCAGAGCATTAGTTTCAGTTATTTCAGAGGTGAAATCAATGGATAGCATCCAAAGGGTATTTAAATGAACAAACTTAATTCATTGCCCACAGACCTTTTAAAGAACTAATTGCAAAATGGACTAATTTTAAAAGCAGAATCTCTTCTATGGAATCTTTCTTCTTAAGGACATTTTTGGGGGTATAGTGAAAGAATAAGTCCCAACTTGCTCACACAGAAAACAGTATATACAGAACTTATTTCACCAAGAACAGACAATGCTTCTCACACAAGTGGGCTGTGAGAAGATGAAAGGACACATAAATCCACAAAGGACATGTTCTAAAAGCAGTTGTGGGAGGAAAAAGAGCAGGATCATGTGAGGACCTTCTTCATGACTAAATTACACCTATGGCGATCTAACAACACTTTGGTTGGTAATTGAGGTGAAGTGACCATCCATCCATCAATCAACTTTCGTAAAACAAGCCACAGCAGTGTATTTTCCAAATACAAGTCTCCAAGGGTCACATTCCATTATAACTACCCCTACTTTGAAATGATAATTTCTTTTCAAAATTTCAATCTCTATCACTTCTCTTTGTAATGGAAAACATCTATAGCTTTTCAAACTTTTGACCCTATTAAGACATAAAAAATTATGTGATCTATTAGATACACTTTATTTCTGCACATTGGCACCAAAGAGATATTTTACGGAATGCCTGGTTTTTTCCTTTATGGAATTAAAGTGATTATGAAAAACAATAATACTGAAAACATCTGTTGGCTGCATACTACATGCCTTGTAACAACTATATAAAATAAACAGGTATCATAATCCCCATCTTATATTTGAAGAATCTGCATAGCCAGCACCATACTTAATAGAAAAAACTGTAACAGTATTCCCAGCACCATACTTAATAGAAAAAACTGTAACAGTATTCCCATTAAAGTCAAGAAAGCAAAAGAAGGTCCTTTTGTCATTCTCGTATAGCATTATTCTGAAATTTCTAGCTAATGGGGTATACATGCTACAAAGGAGAAGAGAAAAGTTATTTTATTTGAATGTGGCACTAATTCTCAACATGTAAAATACAATACAATTTATTTAAAAACCTGAGCAAAAAAGAAAAAAAAGATCAAGCAAAGACACTGTAGTAGTTAGGTTTGTGTTTTGGTAATTGATAAAACTATAATAGACAATGGTTTAAATACTCAAAGACATTCCCTCATGTAAAGAGTGTGGTGGAGGATGGCATTCTACAAAATCATTAGGGAGCTAGCTCGTCTGGCTTTCTACCCTGCAACCCCCTAAGAAATACTCTGGTGGCTCCTAGACCTACCAATCATTACGTTGCAGCCAGAACAAAGGAATAAACAAAGAAGTGCATATGCCTTTCCTCTAAGGCATAACTGTCCCGAAGTCATGATGATACTTCTGCTCACAGCCATTGACTACAACTTCCTACACGGTTATACCTAAACGACTAGACAGGCTGAGAAATGTCTTTATTCAAGATGACCATGTGGCCAACTAAAAAAATCAAGAGTTCTACTAAGGAAAAAGAAGAGAATGCATTCTGGGCATCAACTAAAAGTCACTGCCTCAAATCAGTTTAAAATATGCACAATTTTATGGATTATGGAAAAAATAAATCAACTAAAAGTTACTGCCTCAGATCAGTTTAAAATATCCACAATTTTATGAATTATGGAAAAAATAAAGTTAATAAAATTGCACTAGAAACTATACACCTTGCTGAATGTTTTTAAATTTTAAATATATAAAAATAAGGATTGGGGAAGCCGGGATGGCTCAGTGGGTTAAGCGCTCACTTTGCAGCGCCAGGGACCAGGGATCGAATCCCGGCCCCGGCCCGTGCGGAACCATATGCTGAACTGGGAGCTCCTCCAGTTCAGTTCTCTCTCTGTCTCTGTATATCTCTCTCTCTCTCTCTCTCTCTGTGTCTCTCTCTCTGTCTGTCTCTCTCTCTCTCTCTCTCTCTCTCTCTCTCTCTCTCTGTCAAAAATAAATAAATAAATACATTAAAAATAAATAAGGATTGATTCCCTGAATTAAAAGATTCTATAATGTAAATGCCTGAACTCTCCCCAGATTCATCAATGAGTGGTATATAATTAGAAAATAAAGTCCCAAAGGAATTATTTGGAAGTAAACAAAATGATTCTGACATATCAGAAAATAAATGAAAATTGGCAAGAAATTTCAGGGGGAAAAAAAAGGAGGAGCTAATTTAATTTTTTATTTGCTCGAAGGCTGCCAGGGCACTAGAGCCTTGAATTATTTAAGACAAACTTGTCCAACCCATGGCCCCCAGGCTGCACGTCGCCCAGGATGGCTTTGGATGCAGCCCAACACATATTCGTAAACATTCTTAAAATATTACGAGATATATATATATTTTTTTTATAGCTCATCAGCTATCATCAGTATTAGTGTACTTTATGTGTGTCCCAAGACAATTCTTCTTTCAATGTGACCCAGGGAAGCCAAAAGATTGGTCACCCCTGGTTTAAGACATGAATGATTCAACCACTAATCACTGACCTGGATAGAAAGAAGGGAAAACTAGTAAGTATCTGACTTTCTTTTCTCGGGCCACCTCTCACTCTTTGTATATATATACCCATTTTGTCCACTTCTTGGCAAGGAATATGGTGGCATGAAGATGTAACAGCCATACAAACTAGAATTCTAGCAGCTGCCTGGCCCTTCTGCCCTGGAATTAAAAGTCCTCAAGGCCAAATGTGGCAATTGAAAGGAAAATCCTTAATATAAACATAATATTAAAATAACTTGATATCTACCTACCTACCTACCTATCCACCTCATTCTTGTTTCTGTTACAGAAACATGTATGACACAGACATTCACCCCAACAATTCACTGGGCAATACCACCCTTGTCACTTTGCACAGGCCCTTCACGTCTCTGAACTCACCCTGCCATTAACCAAATCACTGGTACTGGCCTGAGCACTGTACATTCCCTCCCATGCTGTCATTCTGTGACTGTGATTCTAAGAATATGAGTACTCACTGAAGGATCCATTTCAGGGAGGTAGATTACAGCACCTTTTCCTCTGCTTAGGGTTGCCACTGAGCAAATGCAGGTGAGACTATCAATGACTAATGGAGATTGCTAGAGCTGAGTATTTACCATGATCCAGATACTGCTATAGTCTCTACTCTCCTTGATGGACAAATATAAAGATAAAGCATCAAGGAAAATTGTATCAAGACAATGATCAATAGATCCATACACCGTCAAGAGTTCAAGTCTCATATATAAATTCCAACCTGTCTGGAGAAAAAGGCATCTAGACCATTGGTTTTCAACCATGGATCCATGGACTGCTTCTGATCTGCCAGAAATTTCCTGCCAATCTGTGAAATATTTTTCTATTCTCAGGAAGTATTTATGAAAGAAGACTACATTTATTTCAGTATAACTTAAAGTATTTCATGGACAGGCAGAAAATTTCTGGCCCTCTGGTCTACAGCTTTTAGCAAAAAAAAAATAAAAAAATAAATCATGATACTTATAGTCCATCTTTATATCTAGATCTATTGTCAATTAAAAATAAAAACATTTTCAAAGGGTTGAATTATTAATCCCAATTCTTCCAGCCTCTGAAATAACAGTACACATCACATCTATGATAGACAGCATAAGTGTGTGTCAGCATACCTTGATTTGGTATTGGCCAATTATGACTTACTTTGGCCAATGGAAGGTTAGAAAACATTAGCAAGTACAGTGGGTTAAGCGATCTTGCACTCTTGTGCTCCTGACATGGCCATGAGACCAACATGCCTTGGGAAGCTGCTGGTCCAAAAGAAGAAGAAATACATAAAACAAACCAGGATTCAACCTTCAGCCTGAATCTAGTGGAGCCTAACATTGATCAGCTGCACACCAGCTAACCACATTGGTAAGAAATACGTGAATATCGTATTTATGCCATTGAGAGTTTTATAGTCTTGTGTTAGCATTCTTATGGCAGTATATGACTAATCCATTTACCTACTAGACACACATATTAAGACAACCATAACTATAAAGCACTTTGCCAAAAGAAAACATGCTTTACAGTTTCATGGTACTATCAAAATGGGAGCAGAACATTTGTAAAAAGTAGAGACAAGAGGAACTATGTATCACTGTGAGAGTGTATTCCAGTAGCAAAAGCCCTCTTCATTCACAGTTATTATTGCATCTTGTATGGAGATCATCAAACAGAGGATCAATAATTTATCAGAAAATGACAAACAGAATTTCTGTTCAGGTTTCCTGGTTTCAGACCCTGTGAGCCTCCAATAAGTAAGGCTCTTCTCAAATCTTCTCATGAATAGAAAAGTATACAAAGTGGTCCCTACAGTTTTGAAAATGCTATTCATCACTCAGAAATTAAATAAGGAGACTTCAAGTTCATTTATAAGTCACTAAGCTGTTGATGAGCTTTTTTTCTCCATGAAAACATCTAGAAGTGAAATGAAAGACATTTCTACAGTATTTTCTAAGAAAAGCTTTAGAGACTAGATGAAACAGAAATTTCTTATATAGAGAGAGGTTAAATTTCCATGACAAAACACCAACCCTCAGGGCATGAACTATTGTCTTTCCAAAATAGTTTTCTCATGGAGACTCACTGGTTTATGAAAACTCTCCTTTATCTAAACATATGCTCTGCAGCTGGTTCAGGAACGAGTGTTGAACCTGCCATTGGATGTATATCATTATGTAAAACTAGTGATCTTCACATCCCCAGAGCCATATAGCATTTTCTTTCATTCTGGAATCTCAAGGGGAGAATACAGAGACATTACATGAGTTACTTTTTCTCTAGCGTGAACATTTGGCAGGGATCATACCACTTCCAGATGCTTTCTTATTTTTCATCTCTTTAATGACCTTACTCATCAGAGGGCTGGAGGGTTTCTATGTTTGGCTCCATCTGGGGATTATAGGGAAGAAAGCTGAAAGCATTATCACCCACAAAGCCTCCGTTACAACCGCTCAATGGAGCTCCGAGTACATACGTAAACTGGCTCTCCTCTTCCCATCCTGTTCAGTTTAAGAATCATCTCCATATAAAGTAATACAATTATTAATGTCTACCCAGGCCAATAAGAGGAAGTTAAACACAAGCACCACGCGTGAGTCTACTGTCAGGCAGCAGTTGACTGTTTTGTGGATGTCGACAGTAGTTTACAGGCAGGATGATGCAGACTCCAGATGTACAAGGTACTGAAAATACTTAGATGGGTTCACCACGATGAAAATGTTGGGCATAGTCAGACTACTCCAGAAAAAAAAATGTGCTTCAAATAATTTGTAGCATGAATGATTTATTTCCCCAGGTTCTCCACGTGGTTATAATCTTAATTCTGTAGGTGTCTTATTCTTACATGTGAGGTTAAATTTATTTTCCATTAAAAAAAAATTATATAGACTGACCTAACTAACATGAAGTAGTACAGAAACAACTTACCTATCTATACAGTTATACTGTGGTTTCACTGAACCAGGGTATCTAAAAAAAATGAAAATCTAATAAAAGCAGAAAAGACCTAAGTTCAGGGAAACTGTAAGTGGTGTGACAAAACAGACCCTCCCTTTCAGAGCCCATTCATTTGGATTTCAAACGTTTGCAATAAGCCTGATTTTATATTCTCTACAGCCAGAGTTGATCATTTAAGATAATTTGGAACCAAATTTTCAAGGCCTTAGCTCTCTCAAAAATATAACTTTTAAAATGTGGTATGACATTTTCTCTGAACTTTAAAGATTGCATGATGGGGTTACTGTATGTTCTCTTGTTCAGCAGACTTCCAGAGACTTTTCCTTCCAAAAGCAACGTGCCCACAAATTGACCATTTGAGGACTACAACATGCCACTGTGCTTTCCTTTATCTAGAGCGAGGTGACCTTGATTGTCCCTTACCTGTTGGGCACCGTGAAAGCAAGGGCTGTACAGTTCACTCTGTGCACACTTTACACAA